>JASIRB010000397.1:0-25001 GCA_030323885.1 Branchipolynoe longqiensis | reverse complement strand
TGCGGAGGCGGCGATTTGTTTACTTTACATTCGTCGATTCGACACTATTAATATCACTGCCAATGCGGCGGTATCCTTAATAACGGTTCGAATTTATGGTTAAATTGATAAAATTTCACTTATTGCGTATGTATTTCTGTGAAATATGATCGCATTGAATAGATTTGGGCAGAGTCGGTGCCTAACCCCACCGTTAACCCTCCTTTCGCATGGGGTTAGTGCAGGCGACTTTAAACTCGCCGAGTTAGTTTAACCCCGACACATACATACGCACTTTTCGCCGCTAACCTGGGAAATCCACACGGCGCAGGGTTAACACCGCTAACCCGAGCTCATACATATAGGCCCTGGGCCCGTATGCATGGAGCGGTGTTAGCGAGCCAAACCGCGTTTAGAGCGGGATTTCTGGTTTAGCGCCGAAAAGTTGGTATGCATGGAGCAGTGTTAGGCCTAACACCGTGCGTTTAAACTCGGAAATTCTAACTCTGCTCATAGCAGGTTTACAGCGGTGTTAGTGTTAGGTTAGTGTCAGGATGAAGCCCAAATCTAATCAATGCTATCATATTTAACAGAATTAAATACGCAATAACTGAAATTTTATCAATTTAACCCTAAATTCGAAGCAATATTAACCCTCCCCCAGCATTGGTGGCGTTATTCATATTGTCGAATCGACGAATGCAAGCAACCCCTGCTTCGACGTCGATATCCATATTGTCGCATATCAACAAAACACACATCGCCATCGCCGCCGCCTCAGTAACAAGCGCGCTGGTTCCCGGTGGGTATTATATTAGGCCTAACCAAGTGCTCGCCGGCAACAGGCTCAGAGAAATTTCCATAATGAATAAATTAATTCACGTTTAGCTAACACTCACCGTTTAAGCGCCCATGCATACGGCTTGACATAGTTCTCCACGACGCCGATAACCGGTGTTAGCGACCCTGTGTTAGAGCGATAACACCACGCACCGCTAACACTGCTCCATGCATACGGACCCAAGAGTCCCAGCCTCAGCACTCCTCACTCCCCACCCCCCTACTGACCACAGCCCTCACGCTGACCCAGTTCAGGTGCAGTGAGTCTTCAACTCTCCCCCCATATATCTGGTTATATAAACATGAAACCTAAGCAGAGCTGTGCTTGGAGAGCATTTGTCGGAGTACGGTCCCAGTCACCACGAGGTGTAGTGAGACTTTAACAAATTAAAGGAGGGTATTTCATTGCTACATCATATTGAATGTCTACGTGTCAAATTTTAACAGTTGCCTTTGCAGGCACTTCGCTTCACACGAAAAGGTGATGCCATAGTTGAAGTTGGACCCAAGCGTGTGAGTTTTAAGAATTATTACATTTTAAAATACATTAAAAGGAAAATAATGTTTCCTTGATTTATATAAATATTTCTTACAATTGATTTAGGCAGATTGAATTGATGTCCTTAGATATAATATATTATTTTTATATAAATAAATATACATATATAAATTATATATATGTATATAACTTGGATATACAGCAACATATATGTGTCTTTAAAGGGACTATCTATACCTCGTCGGGAAAACAAACGAACTCAGAATAGTTCAGATGTGTGCCACAGGGGTGGTGCATGCTTAGTACTGAACTTTTCCACTTGGTGGTGGACAGGAGAGTGACCTAGATTGTTGTGCATTTTCAATCTTCTTTAGAGTAGTGCAATGAGGAAATATATTTGCGTAATGTAAAATATATGTTAGTACAATTACATTGCATAATTCAATGAGAAACAGATATAGATGAAAAACTTTTTTTTTTTGTGGAATGTAAAAAAGGTTCTGGAGTGTATGGGGTTTGAACCCACACCACCAAACAACTTCTGATTACAAGTTCAACACCCTAACCACTAGTCCACAGACACCACACATAAGTACTTCTCTCAGTTCAGGGTATTTGTGTATAGGACGTCACATATAAAACGTGTGCGTGTGTGTGTGTGTGTATGTCTGGTCGAGTCAAACCAATGACTTTAAAATTTATACTTGTTGCTTCCTAGTCTAGCGCTCGGCATTATTAGGATAGGACAAGGACTGGTTGGCTCAGTGTCATGATAATGTGACTGAGTGGGATATCAGGTCGTGGTGCTGGTGGCCTGGTATTCCAGTGGGGCAGCACTATAAAGTTGCCATATGTGCGCACTGTCACAAGTCGGTACCTGTCCTGATATGACCTTAGATGTTGCTAGGACGTAACACAACAAACAAAACAAAAATACATACATACATACATACATTTTTTTTTTTTTTATTATCCTCTTCTTTGATGCAGGCTTGTGGTAGCCTATACAAAGCTCGTAGCTCTCAGCTCTAATGGTATGCAGCCTCGAAATCGTACAGGAATGTTTCTCTGGCCCAGGCCCTGTCCAGCGCATTCTTGAATTGATTTATGGTAGCTTCTTCCACCGCTTCTTCCGGTAGCTCATTCCACATGTTTATCACTCACTGTGAAAAGAAGGCCCCTCTGAGTGAGCTGTTGCACCTTGGCTTGAAAAGCTTCCTGGAGTGACCTCTGGTATTGCTTCCCTGTATGCGTCTGAATAGCAAGGCCTCATTCACATTATACTCAGCATTCAGGAACTTCCATGTGTTGATCATGTCCCCACGAAATCTTCTGTATGTGAGGCTTGGTAACTTGAGTCTCCTGAGTCTGTCTGGATAACTAAGGTCCTTCAGATGTGGCACTAGCTTAGTTAACCTTCTCTGAACAGCTTCAATGGATTTAATATCCTTCTTCAACGTTGGGTGCCATATAGTGACTCCATACTCTAGTATTGGCCGTACTTGGCTCTTGTACAAAGTGATCAGCATCTTTTCGTCCAAGTATTTGAAGGTTCTGCGAATCATTCCCACATACATACATACATGCAAGCATGCATGCATGCATACATACATAGATACATACATACATACATACATACATACATACATACATACATACATACATACATACACACACCTTGTATATGTGACGTCCTATACACAAATAGCCTGAAGTGAGACAACTAATCATGTGAGGTCTCTGTGACCTACTGGTTAGAGTGTTGGACTGTAATCTGAAGTTGTTTGGTGGTGTGGGTTCAAACCCCATACACATCAGAACCTTTTTTACATTCATCAACAAAAAAACGTTTTTCATCTATATCTGTTTCTCATTGAATTATGCAATGTAATTGTACTAACATATATTTTACATTACACAAATATATTTCCTGATTGAACTACTCTAAAGAAGATTGAAAATACCCCAGTTTTACTCTCCCTTATCTCCACTCACCCAGCCATTTTTAAAACAACAGCTGCCAGCTAGTCCCAGCCTCAGAACTGACCCACTTCTGGTGGTGAAGTGGGTCCCCTACTCTTTGCAGAAGGTCGCCTGGCCATGAATATGACCTATGCTGCCGACACGGCGTAAAACAACCACCAATCAATCAATCAATCAGTCAAGCAGAAGGATGGGTGTTCGAATCCCAACTGAGGCAGACCAATACGCCACAATAACAGAATCAGGTTAATTTGACTGTGTGGAATATTGGGTTATGATGCCAGCAGCTTGGTCCCCCAGTAGGAGAGTACTATAACAAGTCAGTATGAGTGCGTATTGTCACAAGTCGTTACCCGTCTTGATATGACCTTAGATGTTGCCAGGATGTAAAACTCCAACAACCAACCCAACAACCTATATGCATGTATGGACATATATATAGGGATATAAACATTCATTTATAGTTAGTATATTTATATACGTGTATAAAATCATCGGTGTGAGGTATTTCTTACTATTTCTTATTATTATTATGATCCGTTATTGTCCACTAACAGACCCAGATCTATTCACTGCGGCACTCATTTGCCTACGGTGGCGCCGCCACCGGCAGTTCTTGGTACTCATTCCTCAGAAGTTGTATAGATCACTTGCTGTGAAAAGTTATATATCTATAAAGTAGGCTATGCTCTGGACACAAACACAAACATGAGTATGGGTTGATCAGTTTACTACTAGTCTCATGGCTAGGCTAACTGCCCAGCCGGTAACAAACTTTGAAAAGCAGGTGCGCACTGGCCAAAGAGAGAGGCGCAGGGCACGAGAACAAAGTGGCGCTGCAGAGCAGGCGGTCATTTAGGCCATATCAGGCCAAACCAACTTACTTTTCGTTGGTGCGCGAGGTTAGGCCAAACCAACTCAGTTTCCGCACACACGCGGTTGGCTACTGCGCAGTAAATAATATAACCGATAACGGAGAATAGGCCGCTCCGCCCTTTATATATCGATAAGTAATTATCCTATCTATATTATATATATATATATATATATATATATATATATATATATATTATATAATATATATATTATATATATATTGTAACATAGCACTGAATATATGGAGACTGCTTCTTAACAGGTAGTTTGCCTTTTATAAGTGGTTACAGCACATGTTTGGACCATCCTACTCGTCCCATCTCTTTGTTAGGACCGGCCTACCCAGCAACTATATAAGGAGTGTAGTCACACACTCACTTGCTATCCAGACCGCACTTCGTCCACATCTCTCTCTATCACCTCTCTGCCGGCCCGGCTCCTCCTTGATATGTCTGAAAAGAGTTCCAGGAGGGGGGCCCGCCGGCATTTTCACTTTCTACTCTTACTCGGTCCGTGTCTATGGCTCGCTGGATGGTCACCATAGAGCAAATAGGCACGGTCCTTTGACTCAACTCTCCTCATTTCTCTTTCCTAGATTCTGCCCATTTCGATTTCTCCCCGGCACACTTCTTCCCCTGACCAGGGTTGTTGTGTTCTTGGGTGGGGCCCTTCACCTATTACGATTTCTCTGTCTGGTTCTTGTTGCTGGAACGACCGCTGCTCTCACCTTTGCCCGCCTTCCTCAAACCCCTGCTGCTGACCGGATTCAAGTGCTACACTACACTACACACACCTACAGCTCAACTACACACCGGTTCAGAGAGATTCGCTGCCGCCCCGACTCCCTGCCGTCACTACGTCGTGAAAGATGTTCCCAGCTTTCACAACACTCCCTCTACGAAGACAAGTCTTCAACCACAGATTGGGCCGATTTATCGAGCCTCTCTACCCAATGTTGCAGTTCTGCAACCGGTAACCGTCGTACGATTACAAACACCCCAATTGATTGATTGACTCTCGGCAAACTTGCTATCCGGACCGCACTCTGTCCACACCTCTCTCTATCTCCTCTCCGCTGGCCTTGCTCCTACTTGTTATGTTTGAAAAGAGTTCCAGGAGGGGTAGCCCGCCGGCATTTCACTTTCTACTCCTACTCTGTCCGTGTCTATGGCTTGCTGGTTGGTCACCATAGAGCAAATAGACACGGTCCTTTGACTCAACTCTCCTCATTTCTCTTTCCTATACTCTACCCTTTTTTTCCCTCCCAGGCATACTCCTCCCTCTGCCCAGGGGAGTTGTGTGCTTCGGTGGGGCCTGTGAAAGTACGACGTCTGAACACTTTGACTTCTGGATACTGAATGGTTTATTCACGGCCTAGAGCTCGCTTGACCCGCTGGCTAAACTTTCCATCACATCATCTCATTAGCATATTCCTTTGTCTCAAACTCTGCACCTCGTTAACATATATTAGCCACACAACTATACGTCTATTACGCATATATCACATCCCCCCCTCAAAGTATTTCTGAAACATAAAATGTTTCAAAATAACCATGCAAAATAACAGTCAAACAAAGACACAATATCATATATGAGTACTTAACTGAAAGACAAGTCCTTGCAAATATCCAAGCGCCCTAAGGCACTGAAGTCCTTCAAATGTCCGGCCGTAACGCCTCAAGTCATAACTGTCCATTACATATCAAATAACAACAATACATCTGAAAATACAACTTAATCCTACATGCACATGTTATATGTGTATACACCCAATCCACCCTGAACTACTACAGGTCTAAACTGCTCGCCGGCCTAATCAGCTGACCTGACCTACTTAGATTATCCGCACTGTTTACATTCGGCAATGACGCTGACCTAGTCTGCGTCTGCCCGACCAGTTCGCGCCGCCCCCCCACAGGCGCCCTGATAATCTGCACCCGGTTCCGATACAACATATTACCTGACTCGTTCAAAATTTGATATTCTCTCCCAGACACACCAGTCCGTCCCAAAATAACCCCTTTTTTCCATTCCCCAGCATGATTCTTGTACTTTATCTTATCTCCGACTTTCATAGGTTTGTGCGGCTTCCCACACTTCCGGTCATGAAACGCTTTCTGACTCTGCTGCCGTTTCGCCGACTGCACTTTCTTTGGATTTTGGGTTTCGGGCTCCAAAATTTCCTCTGCCATCGGCAACCTGCCTCTCAACCTTCTGCTCATGAGCAACTGAGCCGGAGATGCATTCAGGACAGGCAACGGAGTATTGCGATAATTCAGCAAAGCTAACTGAAAATCAGACCCAGTCTTCTTGCACTTCTTTAAAATGTCCTTTACTGTTTGCACAAACCATTCTACCTGCCCATTGCTACGGGGATACTGTGGACTGGAATATACAGCCTTAAACCCATAGTGCTGTGTAAACTCTCTATGCTCATGGCTCTTAAACTGTGGACCATTGTCTGACACGACCTGACTCGGAATACCGTGCCTTGCAAAATTATCCACTAATGACAATGACAGACGATGTATCGCCCAACAGCGTCACCTCCGGATACTTTGTATAGTAATCTACAGGTATCAGGTAATTCTTATGGTTTAACTCAAACAAATCTGCACCGACTTTTTCATATGGCTGACAGGCGATCGGGTGATTTATCAACGGCTCGTGATGCAAATTTTTCCGGTTGTTTTGGCAAGTGTCACACCGACTGACTTTATCCTCAATTTGCTTATCCATATTCAGCCAAAACATACAGTCACGCGCCAACTGCTTGGACTTTGTCACACCCAAGTGCATCTCATGTAACGCCTCAATCATTTCACCACGGAGACCCGGAGGAACCACCACACGACTGCCTTTCATGACAAGATTATTTTCTATCGTTAACTCGTGTTTGTGTGGGATGTATTGTCTCAGACATGGTGGTGTCTGTATGCGTGTAGTGTCCCACCCATCTTCAATGTGTGATATCAACATGGACATGGACACATCCTTCTCATATTCTTTGACAATCTTACTCAACAAACTTGACGATTGCATGTCCACTGCGGCAACGCAGAACATGTCATCAAACAGGCTATCATGACCTACTTTGGCGCTATGCGCCCTGGACAATGTGTCTGCAAAAAACATCAAAGAACCCTTCACATGACATAGCTTAATATTGTAATTCTGCAATCGCATTCGCATTCTCTGCATCTTGGCTGAAAGTTTATGAATTGGCTTCTGCAATATCACCACTAACGGCTTGTGGTCCGTTTGAATTTGAACTTCTTTGCCAAAGATATAGTCATGAAACCTCTGACATCCGAAACATATGGCGAGCATTTCTTTTTCGATAGTGGCATAGCCACACTGCGCTGAGTTAAGCGCACGAGATGCAAGTGCGATTGGCTTGTCATCTTGCATCAACACAGCACCTAAACCTGACTGACAAGCATCCACTTGGATAAGAATGGGTTTCCTAACATTGTAATACGACAACACAGGAGCAGTTCTCAACTTTTCCTTCAACTTATCAAACGCGCCCTGCTGTTGACTCTGCCAGTGCCACGCCAATAATTTCGTCAATCGTTTTGGTAGGGAAAGGCCCTCTCTTTATCGCTTTGTTCAACTTAGTCGGATCCAGATAAATCCTTATCTTGTTTCTTTTTTTTACGATAGTTATAGAATTAACCCACTCGGTAGGTTCATCTTGTTCAACTATGACACCTAACTCAACCATGCGATCAAGCTCACTACGTACCTTACCCTGAATGGCAAACGGTATCCGTCTAGGCGGATCAATAACAGGTTGTACAGATTTATCGACATGAATGACAGCATTTGCTTTGATCAACCCCAAACCCTGAAACCCATCTTTGTATTCGCTTACCAGCTTCTCCGCCTGAGCACTGGAACTGTTCGTCGGCTCGGAAATGTTCGCCGGCACCGCACAGTGCACCTCATCCGCACGCACCAGCAGGTTCAATGTCACACAAGCCTGCTTGCCCAAATAGGTTGACAATCCGGTACCACTTGGAACTTGAGCACTCTGTCGTTGATGTCCAGCAGTGCCTCCCCACCAGGAGTGATCCGATGACCCGAGAACGTCACCAACGAACACCTGGTGTTCGTCAGCCGCCCCGGAGCAGCTCTCTCGAAGACGTACCTCGGCAGCACGTTCGCCTCTGACCCGGTGTCGAGCTTGAACTTGACAGGACAACCATTCACACGAACGTTCGCGTGCCACAGCTCGGCATCCTGTCCGGCACCGCGGTCGACGGCACCGACAAACAGATCCGTTGCCAGCACGTTGACCTCCACCGGATACGGGTCTCGCTCAGCATTGTGAGGGTCGGGCTCTTCCATGGTAAGTTTGTTGACTCTGCCCAGTCTGCTCCTGCAGACTGTACCGAAGTGCCCGATCTTCTTGCAGGCTATGCAAGCCTTTCCTTTCGCTGGGCAGACTCCCCGGCGGTGTTCATATACACAGTTCTGGCAGCGGATCTTGAACTCTCCAGCACCGGCACCGCCGGCATTTCAAGATGGCGATTTCCAAGATGGCGTCGCCGATGACCGAACCGCCGGTGCACCGGTACACGCATTACCATAGTTCCGTATGAAATCAATCTCCTTACTTTCCACGTCTGGCTTGGCATCCTCTAACAGATCAGAGCTGAACTCACTCATTTCACACATACTAACACATTTTTCCAACGTTAACTCAGTAGTTTGCAGCAGTTTGTTCCGTAAATTCACCAGCCACTAACCGATCACGCAACAGCGACTCCTCCGCCGTACCATATTCACAATCCTTCACCTTGTCTCTCAATGCTGTGATGTATGTAGCCATATTTTCCGTAGCCTGATTATGTGAATTAAACTTATATTGTGTGATAATGAGACTGCATTTACCTACACAATATATCCGAAATGCCTCCGTGAGTGGCACAATCTTATCTTGATCAGCGAGAGCGATATCCATATTGGCGAAAACCTTTTGCACCTCCTCGCCAGCAACGTGAAGAAAGATGCAGCATTGCACTCGTTCTGTCTTCAATACGACACCTGCAGCAGTAGCGTATATGTTGTATGCTCTGATCCATGTTTTCCAGTTCGATCTCGCGTTGTGGCTGAGGACAAACTGACCAGGCGGCGCAATCCCGGCAACGTATTAGCGGGTGGCATTCTTCCTCATCTGACACCATGTGAAAGTACGACGTCTGAACACATTGACTTCTGGATACTGAATGGTTTATTCACGGCCTAGGGCTCGCTTGACCCGCCGGCTAAACTTTCCAGGACGTCATCTCATTAGCATATTCCTTTGTCTCAAACTCTGCATCTCGTTAACATATATTAGCCACACAACTATACGTCTATTACGCATATATCACAGGGCCCTGTACCTTTACGTTTTCTCTCGCTTTGTTCTCGGTGCTGGAACCACCGCTGCACCCATCTTTACCCGCCCTTCCTCGAAACTCTTGCTGCTGTCGACTGGATACAAGTGCCCCACTACCCCTCAACTACCGCCGGACCGAAGAGATTCTGGGCCGCCTCAACGCTTCGCCGTTACAACGTTATAAAGATGTCCCCAGCTTCTACAACACTCCCTACTGAAGTTTAGTCTTCAACCAAAGATTGGGCCGATTTATCGAAGCCTCTCTATAAATGTTATAGTTCTGCAACCAGTAATCGTCGTAAGGTTACAAACCACCCCCAAAGTAAGTAAGCACTCTCGGCAGTGTAATCCAAGACATCGAGGCGTCAACATCTCCAAGTCAGTTAGGCCTGAAACCGGATCTGGCTAGTTACAGCTTATGGGATGGATTCAACTTGCTGAGCTTCTACAATATTGACCAATGGCCGTGAGGAGGATTGGTGACTGTGGTGTCTGCCTTTTCCAACATCACTGCTGCTTAGCCTGACATGTACATCCATCATCAACTGAGACTCTATACCTGTATGGTTGGTGACAGCTCACAGACAATGGATCATCTATATCTATCAACTCCTCAAGGCAACTGAGACAGAGAATAAGCACCAAGAGGACTGAGTGTATCTATCATCCATATGGACTACACAGACAGTTGTGAGTGTAATATCATACCATTGAGAATTTATATGTAACTGTACACTTTGTAATTGAGAATATAAGTTATAAGTACATATTTGTGTATCGTTACTTGTCTTCGTTACTAAGAATAGAAGATGTTCCAAATTCTCTTTTCTCCTCACTATATTAGCTAGTCTATAAGATTTGGCATTAGTTATTATACGTGACAGAGAAATTGGGGGCTTGTCTGGGAATCTGTCAAAGTTGTTCTCTTGGTATTTGCAAAGAATCTTAACAAAATGTCTCAGTATAAAGCCTTTCTAGAGTCACCCTCTCTATAGAAACTAGAAAAGTTCAGAAGGGATGAATTGTTAGAAATTGCTCGGGAGTTAGACTTCGATGTGAGAAGGTCTAGCAGAAAAGCTGAACTAAAGAGAGCTATTGTTGAAATATTGGTTGATGATGAGTTATTGCCAGAGGATGTGTTGGATGAATTGGGTCCTCTTAGTCCTTCAGGAGGGGGCCGTAAAGAAATTTCAGAAAGGGAGATCACACTCAAAGAAATGGAAATTCAGGCTCAAAAAGAACATGAACAGGCTAAAATTCAGGCTCAAAAAGAACATGAACTAGCTCTAATTCAGGCTCAAAAAGAAAATGGACAGGCTAGGATCCAGGCTGGAAGAGAACTAGCTCTAATTCAGGCTCAAAAAAAATGAACAGGCTAGAATTCAGGCTCAAAAAGAACTCAAGCTCAAAGAAATGGAGCTCCAACTTGCTTCTGAGAGGACAATACAGCAACAATATCTGTAATGTTAGTAGAGATGTCTGATTAGTTCCACCATTCAATGAAAAGGAGGTTGATAAGTATTTTCAACATTTTGAGAAGGTGGCACTGAATATGAAATGGCCAAAGGATGAGTGGGCACTGATGTTACAAAGTGTTCTGAGAGGTAAGGCTCAGGAAGTTTATTCAGCACTACCCTTGCAAGACAGTTTAGATTATGAAAAGGTCAAAGCTGTTATTCTCAAAGCTTATGAACTGGTTCCAGAGGCATATCGTCAGAAGTTTAGGAGTTACTGTAAGCAAGAGAACCAAACCTATGTAGAGTTTGCTCATGAAAAGGAAATGTATTTTGATAGGTGGTGTAAGTCTATGGAAGTTACAGATAGTTTTGATAATCTCAGACAACTGTGTCTTGTTGAAGAATTCAAGCGTTGCACATACAGTGATCTAAAAACTTATCTTAATGAAAAGAAATTCACGTTATTGTATGAAATAGCCACTCTTGCTGATGATTATGCCATAACCCATAAGACCAGTTTTCAACAAAAGAAGAGTGCACCCCAAAAACAAGTTAGTGATGTTAGTCAGGGAGAAAAAGGTGGTTTTAGCAAAGATTGGAAATCTAGTGCAAAGCTATCAGTTGACCAAGACAGAAAGTCAGGAAGGATTTCAGGTCCCACATGTCATTACTGTCATAAACCAGGTCATGTTATGTCTGACTGTTGGATACTACAAAAAAAAAAGCATATGAGCCCAAGGCCAATGCATCTGTTTCATCCAAAAGGTCAGAGCGTATGAGTGCACCATCTGTTTCTGATAAAGTGATTGATGTCAGAGAGGAATAGAAACCAATTATACTTGAGGGTCATGTGTCTCTAGATAATGACACTGCAGATTCTGCACCCATTTGTATTTTGAGAGATACTGGGGCAGCTCAATCCATGATTCTAGAAAGTGCTCTACCCTTTGGTTCAAGGTCAGCCACAAGTGAATATGTTATTATTCGTGGTGTTGAGTGTGGTTTCATGAGTGTCCCTCTTCACAGAATTACTAAAGTCTGATTTAATATCAGGGTCTGTTGAAGTTGCAGTTAAATCTGATCTCCCAGTTCTTCTTCATCGTGTCCTTCCACCAGTTGTCTATTTCAGATGCTGCTCTCCCAGTGTTTAGAGCAGCTGATGGCAATGTTGTTGGCCAATGTCAGGTCTGCAGCAGAGCAGGCAGTGGCCATCATGGGGCAGACCAGTAGGTGTTGCATCGTCTGCCTGATGCCGCAGTCACAGGTTTCCGATGAGTCAGAGTACCCCCACTTCAGCATGTTCACTCTGGACCGGCCAACCTGTGTTCGCAACCGGTTCAGAGCCTTCCAGGTTACCCAGGGGTTCTCTGCGCCAGCGGGGAGGTGTTCTTCGGCACGGATGTTGAGGTGCACGCTGGCATCTAGGGCTTCGAGTCGCTCCCTCCACATCTCCACACGGGTCGCTGTCGCTGTTGTGTTGATGGGCTTGGTGTTTTTGATGAAGCTCCTATGTGACTTCAGGCGTGGCACCACTGCAAGATGTCCATGGAATGGATGCCCTTGGTCTGTGGCTTGCCACGTCCATTCTGTGCGGCTCGCCACCGGTCTCCTGATGTCAGGTGGGGCAATTCCGGCGAGTACGGGCAGGCTATTGATGTTCGTTGGCTTCAGACAGCCTATGATCTACCGTGGGGAACCGGGGTAGAATAGTTTCCTTGCACCCCCTTGCAGATCGTAAAAGGCGACAAATGGGGCGGCTTGTTTGCCGTGTCGCGACTCGTGTCGGTGGAGGAAGGGATCCTGGTGCATGAGGACTGCAAGGGGCCAAGGCTCCTTGTGGACCAACACTTCACTTTGGCCTCGACTTCATCTAGGCGAGAGGTTGGAATGGCCCGTTCCAATCAATCGGCTGGTCATGCCAAGCCCTAGGTAGATTAATGGAGAATGGATATATATATAGTACACCAACTGTATTTATATTTATATTTACACAATTACCAAGTCATTCTTCACTTCCTAGAAGGCGGTGGCTAGGGTCAATCTAGTACTGGTTATGCTTTTTTGCCTCCATGCTAGCGTATATTATCCTCGTATCCCTGGTGTGTATCTGTCGGTTACCACAGTGCTGCACATCCCAATTTTGAGGGCTCCGTGGTGGGTGGGGAGCGAGGATGACGAACCAAAAACAATTCAATATGGATACTCAAAACCCCCCAAATAATAAGAAAAGATTACCAGACACGGAAATGAAATCGGACTCTGATTCGGACTCACGTCCGAACGCTGATGATTGGCCACGGTTCATTATGATTGAATCATTGAATAACGAGGCATCAGTTGCCAAACTTTCCCCTTTTTGCCATTCACAAGGGCATTATGGGAATTGCTGGCACAGTCAAAGACATGAAGAAACTACGAAGTGGACATATTCTGGTGGAGTGTGCTAAGAAAGCGCATGCCGACAATCTGCTACGTGCAAGCACGCTAGCAGGCGTCGGCATCAAGGCCTCTCCTCATCGAACTCTCAACTCTAGCAAAGGAGTAATCCGGACTAGAGATCTTGATGGTGTTGATGAGTATGAGATAGCACATGAGCTCAAGTCTCAAGGAGTGTTAAACGTACGAAGAATAGTTATAAAGAGAGATAACAAGTCCATAAAAACAGGGACATATATCTTCACGTTTGGCAAGCCTTTTCCGCCCAAGAATTTGAAAATTGGATACCTTTGTGTGAATGTGGATGTCTTCATCCCAAACCCACTTCGATGCTTCCAATGCCAGAAGTTTGGTCATGGCAAGGATAGATGCAAAAATGAAATCATCTGTTTTAAGTGTGGTCAAAAAGGTCATGACAACACCAGTTGTCAAAACCAGGCAAAATGTTCCAATTGCTTGGGTGACCATATGGCCATATCTAAAGACTGTCCTGTCTGGAAAAAGAAAAGCTAATTCAGCAGATCAAGACTGAGAAGCGGCTAAGCTACCCAGAAGCTCGAAGGCTGGCTGAGGTGAATACTCCCTCGCCAATCACCAAGAGCTATGCTGCGGCAGCCAAAGCCTCCAACAGGACAATTGAATGCCAGACTGAACTAACGTGGTTGACTGGAGGGAAGCCCACTGCCTTCACCCCAGTCCCAAATCCGACGCCGGTTTCGATCAAAAGTAATAATAGTAATACTAGTATTGCGGTGCAGACGCTGGCCGAGCCGGCGATGCCCAAAAAGAAGAAGAATTTGTTGGACCGAGTTCCAAAGGGATCTTTGACCCCTACGGACAAAACGTCCAGGGGTTCATCGATCTCCAAAAACTTAACATCAAATAGATATCGGGCGCTGGCCGATATTGAGATGCCTGAGACTGTGGAAACCCGCAGTCGAAGTCTCTCCCTCAAACCAAAGGCGAGGGGGAGAACACCTGTCACTGCTCCAAAATGACAGTGACAGGTGCCTCTCTTATTCAATGGAACTGCCGAGGTTTTAGGAGCAACATCGAAGAGTTGTCTCTTCTTTGTTGCAACCTCAATCCACTCGCTGTTTGCCTACAAGAAACTTATATAAAAGCTTCTGAGAGTTGTAGTCTTAAAGGCTACACCATTCATAACAAGCACGCACCAGATGGAGACCGAGCCGCTGGCAGCTCCTCCATCTTGGTCAGACGTGATGTGGTGTGTACGCCAGTGGCGTTAGACACAACACTACAGGCTGTAGCTGTCCCTCTGATGCTGCATAAGACTGTAATTCTCTGTTCCATTTACATTCCTCCGAGCTCCGTTCTCACTTTACAAGAACTGGACGCCCTTGTGGACCAGTTACCGTCCCCATATTTACTTATGGGTGACTTTAACGGCCACAACCCATTATGGGGGGGGGGACAATAGGAACGCTAAAGGCAAGAGAATTGAGGACCTTGTGGCCGCTCATGCTCTGTGTGTATTGAATGATGGTTCATACACATATTTGCATCCCGGCTACGGAACATATTCCGCCATCGATCTCAGCATTGTAGAACCAGAACTGGCGCTGGACTTTTCGTGGAGGGTCTGGGATGACCTCTGCGGGAGCGACCACTTCCCAATTATTCTTAATTGTGGGGGGGCATCTCCCATAGAGCGAAAGAGGAGCTGGCCGCTTTGTAAAGCCGACTGGCCCACCTTCCAGACCCTATGTTGCGAGAAGTTCACTCCAGACATCAGTCGGTCATAACACCCTGTGGTCTAACTGTGATGGGGAGGAAGGATAAGTACCAACGAAAAGAGGAGACCCAACCAGCTCGTTAACATGGACAATAGAGGGGGACTTCTTAACAACAAGCCCTCATTCACCAGGAAGGGATGGCCGAATGAGTGTGAGGCGTGGAATTGAGAATCTCTCTCAGTCGAAAGTTTACAATGTTTTCGTCACTATTGGGTACCGTCTTCCTGTGTTTTTGGTGAGATGATGCGGGGTTGATCCGCATCTTTGAGTCGGTCTGTAACACCGCTAGGGGCTCGAGTCAAACCAATGACTTAAAGATTGATACTTGTTGCTTCCTCCCCTGGTGCTTGTCATTATTAGGATAGGGCAAGGACTGGTTGGCTCAGTGTCAGGATGATGTGACTGAGTGGAAAATCAGGTCATAGTGCTGGCGTCCTGGTCTCCCAGAGGGGCAGCACTATAAAGTCACCATGAGTGTGCACTGTCACAATTCAGTACCCAAACTGATATGACCATATATGTTGCTAGGACGTAACACAAACAAAACAAGCCCTTCATTGAGCATGCATTTTCAGAATACTTCTCCCATTCTTTACACTACATTGCTGATATGGTGTGATTTAAACATAGGCGGGGGCATAGTAAATTTCAAAAATACAACTACTACATCTGACTTATAGTGATATGAATTCACTGGGTTGTTTCTGGAAGTTATGCTCACCTAACAAGCCCAGACTGGACAATCGCGTGCTGATTGGGTCTTCTCCATTGCTGCACTTATTACCATGCTTATGGTGACGATGGAGGAACACCACTTCCAGTGATTACAAATGTACTATTACTGATCAGTGTACGTGACCAGGCGCATGTATGTATATATATGTATGGGTTGGTGGTGCTGAGTGGGATGTAAATAGACATAGTTGCGCTGGCAGGTGTGGATGTGAGTGCACCCAGGGCCTACCCCCTCTGCTGGGATAGGGATCACCACCCTCAAAGGTCAAGGTTGGTGGTGGCCATGGGGCCATACATCTTCTGGTGGTGGGCACACCACTGGTATCCATGGGGACCAGGAATGGTGGATCTCTATTGGTGGGGGACATGAACACTTGTGTCCCATTGGGGGAAAGGGGTGGGGTGATACTCTACAATGAACCCATGTAACCATATAAATAATAAACCAGACTCTCTCTTATTCTTCACACTTTATACTCTTCCTTTCTCTTTGTGTGTATTGATTTCACCATAGCCTGCCTACACAGCCACATAGTTGAGCCTTAGCCTTTATAAAATTGGTGACCACGACGAGTGGATTAGTCAATTAGACTTTACAAAATTGGTGACCACGATGGTTATCGACACGATATGGTTAGAAACACGTAGGTTATTTGACATGATGGGTAGTGACTACATTGGTTATTGACATGGTGTTGATTTAAAAAGATAGAACTTGTTGGCTACTGCTTGTTTGGTTCGTTGTGTAAGTAGTGTCTTTATCTGCTATTTTTTTCGACTCTCTGGGGTTTGAAATTTATTCGGAATGTGGTTTGTCGTCGATCATTACTGACAATACTACTATTTTTGAAGTGCCGCTAGACTTTACTGATGGTATGTCTGTAACACGCTGTCATTGAAGCCTCACATCGCCAGTAAACAAAAAGAAATTAGGGACTACTTTCGGCTCTTCTTTACCCTTGACACGGAGGGGTGAGCATAGGAATACACTACATTGTTTTCTTTACTATTTCTTCTACTTTACTTGGATTCAATTCTGCTAAATCTTTTCTACCACCACATACAACAGCACCTTGAAGATGCCAGTGACATGCGCAAAGGAGGAACTGTTGCGTGATGAGTTTCAACACTGGGCAACTATTCTGCTGAAACGGGAGCGTTAGAAGCATGGTCTAAATTGATGGCACTTAGGCTAGACATTCTTAAAGAAGAAAATGAGGAACTTTTATCTGATTTTAGGGACAGGACAGAATTATGGGAGGATAGAGAAAAACATAGGGAGGCACGTGAACTATTGCAGGTTGAGCATAGACAGAGAGAGGTACAAAATAGATATTTAAAAGTGTACGGCAAGTCTGTTCCCCTATTAGACGGGTCAGAGAGAGGGTGTTACGTAATTGAATTGACTTGATCGAATGTATCGGGATTCTTGCAGATGTTTCAGACCTAGACATTATTCGCTTTGCTTTGTCAAATGCAAGAGGAATGCTGCATGAGGTTCTTTTCACCCCTTTTCATCATGAAAATACTAGGTCCTGGAAAGAAATTAAGGAAGTGATAGCATCTACTCTTTTGACAGCGGATGAACGTAGTCATTTAAAGGGGGCAGTAATGGGTATGGAGCAAGAAGATGGGAAACAGTAGCTGCATACTCTCAGCAGTTTAAGACTGCTGCAGCTAAAGGTTGGGATCTTCCAACCACAGTTTTTGGCACTGATACCTTCCAGATACTCCTTTAGAGATTTGTCGACTCCTTAATTGATGATAATACCTTGTGGTATGTAGAAAACGAACCAACCAAAAACTCTTGAAGAAGCCTTCGAAATGTCTATTCTCAGTGATAGGTCTGTTATTAGGCAGCAGAGCCATGCTAAATCACGTCTTGGTAATTGTGAGCAGGATAGATAGTCTAAATGGTACTTTTTTGGATTTGTCCAAGTCTTTCTCTTCTCACAGAGGTTCTAAATCCTCTGGTTCAGATAATCATGTCCTGACGACTATTCAAGGTGAGATTAAGTCTCTTATAAAGTGCATATGTAACTTGTCGTTAGGCAGCGGTGTTTCTAAGCATTCAGCGATTCAAGGTGTGAACGCTGCGACACCTTCTCGTGTCAGTTCTTACAACCAAAGCATACTTGGTGGATTGCTGCACGTAACCTAGGGCAGTCAGTCGGGGTAGAAAATGCCATTGTAATTAGGCACACTCCAGTCGCACAGCAAATACACTAACAGGACTAGGAGTCGCCATGTTAGTGTATTTGCTATACTAACATGGTGATCTCTTCAGCAGAGTGGGCAACCAGTGCACTGTCATCTGCGAATAGCAGCTCTCTCACCAGTATCCGAGTAGTCTTGGTCTTCGCGCTGAAGTGTGCAACATTGAATAGGTCAGCACTATGTCTGGATTGTATATAGATGCCATCCCCCATGTCTCGGAAAGCCTCATCGAGCATTGCTGATAGGAAGATGGAGAAGAGCGTGGGGGCCAATACACAACCTTGCCTGACCCCATTGGTAACCCCAAAAGATTCCGAGACTTCCCCTCCAACACTAACGTTTGCCATCATTCCTGTATGTAGAGCCTCGATCATAGTTGTGAACTTCTCTGGGCATCCATACTTCCTCAGTAGTTGCCATAGCCCGGTCCTCCCAACTGTATCAAATGCCTTAGTGAAATTGACAAATATCATGTATAGTGGTCAGTCCTGCTCAATGCACTTTTCTTGTAGCTGTCTGAGACAAAATATCATATCCATGGTGCTCCGGTTACCTCTGAAGCCACACTGTGACTCCCAAACTACATCAGGTGTTATGTGAATAGATAGTCCTGGCGAAGATCTTGCCTCCTATGGAAAGACGAGAGACTCATCTATAGTTCCCACAGTCTGTTCGATTACCTTTCTTGTAGATGGTTACAATGCTGGCATCCTTCCATGCTTGGGGTACAGAACCCTCCTCCCAGGCATTGGTGATTAGTTGGTGCAGTCTGTTGAACACATTGTCTCCTCCGTGCTTCCATACTTCAGCAGGAATTCCATCACCCCCAGGTGCTTTGCCATCTTTCAGGCTGGCGATTGCTCTAGCCATCTCATCCATGGTTGGAATCTCATCGAGGCATGTTTTGGTAATGCGCTGCTGGATGTTGTCCAGAGCTTCGTGATCTATGTCACCAGGGACATTGAGTAGCTGCTGGAAGTGTTCACTCCATCTTGCCCCAACTCTCTTCCGGTCAGAAAAGGTCTCCATTCCATCTGTTAATTTCAGGTGAACAGGTTCCTTCTTCATGGGTCCCCACACTTCCTTCAGTCCATTGGGATAGTTCTAGAATTACAGTATTGGAAGATACAACTTCCTTCTTTATTTCCTGAATCTGATGTTAAACTAACAGCTACTAAGGTTATAGAAATGCATATCAATACGGGTAGTGCATATCCTGTTAATCAGAGACCTTATAGGATACTTTTAAGTAGAAGACATCTTGTAGAAAGAGAGTTAGAGAGAATGCTTGAAGATGATATTATTGAGGCAAGTTGTAATCCTTGGCCTTCACCAGTCATTATAGTGTGGAAAAAGGATGGTACCATTCGTCTTTTTCGGGACTATCATAAGCTAATTGCAGTGACAACTAAAGATGCTTATCTTCTGCCCAGGATACAGGATATCTTTGATCAACTTCATGGAGCTAAAATTGTTACCACTAAAATCTGGTTATTGGCAGGTGATGGTAGACGAGGAAAGTAAACCTAAAACAGCTATTAACACTCATATTGAACTGTTTCAATTTAGACGTATGCAGTTTGGATTAACTAATCCACCAGCTGTTTTCCAAAGAATGATGAGTTTTGGGGAAAATGTTGTTTGATTTATTTAGATGATATTATAATGTTGTCACCTGACGAGGAATGTCATCAACAATATGTAGATAACATGTTGGCCATCTTGCAGGATAACTGTATAACTATTAAGGAATCTAAATGTGAATTTGGAGTGGCTGAAGTAAAACTCTTAAGTTACGTTGTATGTGAAGCAGGTTTAAAAACGGATCCTGAAAATCCGTAATGCACATATTCAATGTTGGCCAGTATTATTAGCGGAATTTCAGCATCAATTGTCTACATGAAAGGAGAAGATAATGTATGGGCTGACATGCTGTCCAGATTGAGACCTAATACAGAGGCCAAGGAGCCTGTAGAGATGTCAGCATCTGATTCTATGTTGGCAGAACAGGCAATTCCATTTGAGCACTATAAACTGCCATTCGATGAAGTCATGAATGAGCAGAAAACAATGCCCGAATATATGTTAGGGAGGAAAGAAGAAAATAATTATTTCCTAATGGATGGTCTTCTTTATCCAATGATTGCCCCTACATGTAAAGATACATATCCTCAACTAGTTTTGCCGGAGAGATACAGGGATTCTGTCATTAAAATAGCCCATTCTGAAGTAGGTCATATGGCTATCTCTAGAATCCTAAGACGACTACAGGAACACTTTCATTGGTCTGGTATAGCTGGAGATGTCCACAAAGTAATTACAAATTGTCCTAATTGTGTAGTGAACTGTAGCAGACGCACACGTGCATATCCACAGTCAATGCCATTACCGGTAGCACCTGGTATCGTAATTGCTGCAGATCTTTCTGGTCCTTAACCAGTTAGTGTAAAGTACGAGTCGACACTTCGAGTTCCAGTTAGTGACTGACGTTTATTCTATCCACAGTTTCCTAGGCAACCTACCAGTCGCAGCTGGTTCCCTCGTGTACCCGGTTGACCCATATATCTTACATCTCCCTTTCATCAGAATTCATGGACTACAACAACTCCCCACATACAATAAATATGATAAATACAATAACTTACATCATGCAACAAATCTAATAAATTACAACAGATGATAAATACAATAAATATCGACTACCTCCCCCCATAAATGTTAACAGTCCAAGAGCATTTATTTGATAACGGTAGAGATACGTGTGAGTCTCCATTAACACAGGAATATCCATTGATACAAGAAACAACATCTTACACGCCTACAATAACTTTATAACTATTAACAACTCGAACAACTTTATGTTTTGATGACAGTATGCGATAACAAGTGATAATATGTAACTTTAGCTGACATGCACAATGTAATTACTCTAATAAATATTGATTTTCTGTACACTTGATTATAGCGTTCAGTATAATGTTGTATTAATTATGTTTTAATTATTGAAGTTACTTAAACATTATCTTATTTTATGTTCTAACATCTCGTGATACAACACGTGGTTAATTTAATTTAATTGCTGGGTATATACACATCAGTATACATCAATTTTGGTGTGGTGTGAAATCCATTCCAGATTTTATTCGTTTTGTAAACCTTGAATGATTAGCATTGACTTATCTTCTATAGTTAATATGCACTGTACTTAAATAACATGTTCAAACTTGACCAATTGTCTATTGACACCACCAGACATGCAAATGAGTGAACTTGGACTCAAAAACCCATTCTGTTAACCGGGCGAATATCCCGGCCGTATCTACTGGTATATGGAATTGTCTGTATATCCTTTGTCTTTGGGGAGCTGGGTTTTTCATCAACATTTTTTGATTTAAACATGTGTCGGCGATTTCTTTTTATGAAATGATGTTGTTTATTTACAATAACGTAATCCCGTGGACCAGGTGTATTTGCCTTCACAATTTTACCAGATTGCCATTCGCCTCTGTGGTCCAGATAACGTACCCGTTCTCCTATTCCCAATAATTTGTGTTCCGGACCTGCACTTGTATCATAGTATCTTTTTTGTATTTGTTGTGAATGATGTATTTCGTTTCTCTTCGATAGTTGTGGCTGTGGCCTTAATTGTTTCTCCAAAATCGGAATTTTTGATCTGAGTGTTCGAGACATTAATAATTTAGCTGGAGAGGCACCCATGCCTTGCAAGGTTGTATTTCTGTAATTCAGCAAGGCAATGTTAATGTCTTTTTTGTCAAGCACTGATTTTTTAATCATACGTTTAATAGTTTGTACATATCTCTCAACCTGACTGTTACTTTGGGGGAACATTGGATTTGAAAAGACCGGAATAAATTCATATTCATTTGCAAAGCGCAAATACTCAGCACTACTGAATTGAGGTCCATTATCTGAAACTACGTATTTTGGTATCCCGTACCTACCAAATACCTGCCTCATAGCATCAATTATAGACATACTTGTTGTACTTGTCAACTCTATCACTTCTGGGAATTTTGTGTAGTAATCCACCAATAGCAAATATGTTGTGTGTTCAACATAGAACAGGTCCACCCCAATCTTATAGTACGGTATATCTATTACTTCATGGCTTATCAAAGGTTCAGCGGCTTGTTTATTTCGTAATCCCTGACATATTTGGCAGCGTGACACCATGTCTTCAATGTGATTACCTAACCCAGGCCAAAAAATGGTATCACGTGCCAATTGTTTACATCGTACCACACCCAGATGTGACTCGTGTACCCTGTTTAACATTTCTTTTTGTAGGGCTTTAGGGATAATAATGCGGTTATCTTTGAGTAAAATGTCGTCGTGTATTGTGATGTTAGATCTGTACGTAAAAAATGGTTTTATACTGGGGTGCAAACCCCTGTTATGTTTGGGCCACCCCTCTCTTGTTAATACTATAATTTTCTGTAAAGCGTTGTCTTTTGCCACCTCTGTTTTGATTCTGTTCATAATGTTATGCTCTATGTCCACTGCTGCCACCGTTATGTCGTTGTCGAATAAGTCATCAGGGCTCGTTAGTGTTGTGTGTGCCCGTGACAGTGTGTCTGCAAAAAACATTAGGGTGCCTTTAGTATGGACCACAGATATGTCGTAATTTTGCAAACGCATTCTCATACGCTGCATTCTTGCAGATAAGGTATGTATTGGTTTGTTCATAATTGCTACTAGAGGTTTGTGATCGGTCTCAACGGTTACAGTTTTCCCAAAAATATATTCATGAAATTTTTTACATCCGAAACAAATTGCTAGCAATTCCTTTTCTATTACAGCATAATTTGATTGCGTTTTATCCAAAGCCTTCGACGCCATGGCAACTGGCCTCTTTTCCTGAAATAATGTTGCTCCCAGCCCAGATTTGGAAGCGTCCACTTGTAAAACTATGTCCTGATTGGCATCATAATATTTCAGGATGGGGGCTGTAGTTAACAGATGCTTAAGTGTTTCAAATGCTTTTATTTGTTCTGTTTGCCAGTGCCATGCGATGTCTTTGCTTAGGATTACCCGTAAATGTTTGGTTACTTCCGCCATGTTGGGTATAAACTTACTGACGTAACCAACCATCCCTAGAAACCGTTGTACAGCTTTTTTGTCCTGGGGTGTAGGCAAATCAATAATAGCCTGAATGCGGTTTTTGTTAGGTAACAGACCATTGGATGTTAACAAATGACCTACATAGTTAACTTGTGATTTGCATATTACAGATTTTTTAGGGTTAAGCTTCAAATTACATTTCCTGGCTCTTTCTAACACTGTTTTAAGTCGACTGTTATGTTCTTTAACATCTTTACCATAAACTAAAATGTCATCTGTTATCACATTAACACCTTCTAACCCTGACAGTATCCCATTCATTTCTTCTATAAATATGTCACCAGCTGTCTTTATCCCGAACGGTAAACGCGTATACCTGTACCTGCCCCATGGCGTGTTGAATGTGCACAAATGAGAGCTGGCCTCATCCAATTCAACCTGCCAATACCCGCTATTAGCATCTATCACTGAGAATACTGTGGCCCCACTCGTATTTGCAACTACCTCTTCAATAGTACGGGTTGGATAAGGGCCTCTTAAAATTGCTTTATTTAATTTGGTAGGATCTAAACAAATCCGTATCTTACCGGGTTTCCTCACAATAGTTATGGAACTGACCCAAGGGGTGGGTTCCGATTGTTTTACTATGACTCCTAATGCTAGCATTCTATCTAACTCATTGCGTACATCAAGGGTTATTGCATGGGGTATCCTCCTTGGGGCATCAACAATAGGGGTTACGGTGGTATCAATATGAATGTGAGCGTTAACTTTTATTTTCCCAAGACCCTGAAATACATCAGCATAGGTATTTACCAGTTCATCAGCACTTGATTCTTGGTCCATTACGTCTGATATGGAATCCACTCTCGTAATCAAATTCAGTTCGACACACGCACACTTTCCTAGAAGGGGGCTCCCTTCTTTTGTGACTTGGAATTTTAATGGATGACCACAGATTTCGATCCATGACTCCCCCATCGGCCGGATTCGCTGACCTGAATACGTCACGAGGTGACAACGTGATGGTGATAACGCCAACCCACCAATTTTGTCATAAACCTCTCTTGGAATGATGTTTGCCTGCGATCCCGTGTCCAGCTTGAACTTGATCACTTGGCCGTTTACTACGATATTGGCATACCATAGACTATCCTTATCTGCATCGTTGTCGTTCAGTGTACCCACGAACAGATCGTGTGTGACGTCATCTCCCTCGTCCCTACGTATCCACTGTATTGTGTCATCGTTTCGATCGACGCCCACTTCATTGACTACTGTACGTCGATTCGCATTACTTTTACACATTTTAATAAAATGTCCACTTCGTCCACAGGCAATGCATTGCTTGTCTTTTGCTGGGCATCGTCCTTGTAAGTGTTTGTATCCACAATTAAAACACTTCGGACCAGATAAACTGGAATGTGAAGACATTTGTTGTTGATGTGTCGTCCGTCTCCATGGCGCCGGCTGGCGCTGTGACGTCATGCCGTGATTTACTTTGGAAATCATATCGACATTTTCAGCTGAGACATTATACGACACATCTGTTAACAACTCTGATCTGTGCTCACTCATCCGACACATATTAATGCACATATCCAATGACAAATTGTTAGTCTGCAATAAACGATCTCGGAGGTTTTTGCTTTTGATGCCACATACAAGTCTATCACATAATAATGAGTCCTCGAGAGCACCGTATTGACAAAAAGACACTCGATTTCGAAGCGTTCTGATGTACGTGTCCA
>JASIRB010002005.1:0-49997 GCA_030323885.1 Branchipolynoe longqiensis | reverse complement strand
TTATACCCAGCCAACAAGTGGTCAGGTGACTAGCCATCCTTGCCAACGCAGGGTATTTAATACCCCGTGACCCAAGGGTCAGGCTATTACCAGCACCCAACCTCTTAGGGGAATAAAGATATGTATCGACACTTCAGTGTTTGTGTCTTTCTATAAGCCTTCGGTTACAATGTTCGAGTAGGGAGAACCAACCTCATCACGTATGGTGGTGGTGGCTACACTAGTCACATGCCTAGGGTTCGAATCCACTAGATACGGCTCAGCACCAAGGCCCTCACCGTGAGGCCATAGAATAAAACCTGCTCACATCTTCTGTGCTTGGCGAGTGCTTGTACACCTTCTTTGATTTGGGACAGTGTAGTAGCCTTCATTTCAATTCACAAGCACGGTCTTTGCGCAGTGGAGATGAGTATGGGTTCCTAATTAACCTGAAGATCAGCATCAGTTTGATGTCTAGGCAATTGCGTTAGTCGTCATGATATAGTAACAACAATTCAGCATGACACCAGTGTGTGGGTGGAGGACAGTCGGTGTCAGGGGAAAGTAAAGGCATATCTGGTAGTGAGACCCATTAACCATCACCCCATACCAGCGCTTATACACCCACTCCACCCACTCCACCCACGTCACGCATTCAATAACTAAGCCTGCTGTTACCTCTCTCGTAACTAATACAAGACATCTTCCTCTAATATCCTCCTCACATCACAGCTTGAATGTGGCTATATGCTCTGCTCTACTCTGCGCTAATCTGACTGCTGTATTCTGGGACTCGTGTCTTGGAATACTTGTGTCACACAAGCCCCCTAATTGACAGTGCACATCAGCTGGAGGTAATACACATCATTGTATTAATATTCAGTCTAGAAATACAAAAAGTGCGTTTTGATTGCACATACAATAGAAAAGTGTACAAAATTAAAGAAATTAAGTTTGTTCATCAAGCTTTGAACACTCACTGTGGCTCATCAAATAGGTGGATCTTCTTCAAATTTTGCACACATAGCATATGGAACTAATGCATATTGGCTATGAGAATAATTCTGCTAAAAATATAAAAAGCTGCATTTTGATTGTAAGTACAAATTAAAAGTGTCTGAAACCAAATATATTGATTTAGTAAATCTTTAAATATTCACTTTGCATAGAGCAATGGTTGGATCCTCCCCATATTTGGCCCAATATTAGATTATATATTCTGTTATATATCTCAATAGACATCAATGTCATATACATGTTTCTACATGGGTGTTACCATTGTGAAACTAGTGTGGTCAGCAAAGGTCCAAACAAGTGGGTGTCAATATTCTGTCTGCGGCTCCTTGCACTAACTAGCACTATAGTAAGATTGGTATCATTGGAAAGGGAATCAAATTCCCTATCTATCCATACCAAATCTTATTAGGGTTTTAATATTTTTTAATTCAGTAAATGGGTTCTAAACTTTCAAAATAATTTAAATTGCAGAATTTGACCTGATTGACCTTTTTGACCTATGGCAATCTATATATGGGTAGAAAGCTGAGGTCATTGCGCTTCTTCTGGTACCATCCCTGACTTTCTAAGGTGTATTGCAAGGAAGCGCCAGCCAATTAAAGATAGCCTGTTTTAGGAGTCGTTTTCATTGACACCAGTGATGAAGGAATATTGACCCAATACTGTCATAATACTAATTGATTTTTCATCATTAAAAACTTAGTATATATTCAATCCAACAAGAACATTATATAGAACAAATGTTGATCTTCTAGGTTATGCAATTTCATAAAAACCAAATACATACAGAAAAAGCTATGACCATGTGAATATTGGTGAAAAAAACACGATTCCTCGATTTTTAGGGGCGCTGCCGGTACCTACTATTACAGCGCGCCAGTGATGTACCCGTGTAAGCTAGAGTGCAGTGTGCCCTTGTGGCAGCACTCGGCGGTGTGAGACGAGATGCGGCTAATGGGGTAGCTAATAAAACGGGGGCTCCTTTTGCAATTCGCACCAGCACCTCCCCGCGGCCTGATAACAGTTGTTTTATGGCTGCAGTGATGGCTGAATGACTGCTGGGCAATTTGGAGTGCCAGCCTCCACCAACCAAAGCTTTCATTCTACATGAGTACACGTTTGCAAGTATTAACTAAATACATAGGAAGTTGCTTTTAGGTTTTTTTTTAGGGGGGTATGTTTTTTTAACGCTAGAAATGTGCTATATGATATACTATATATTGTAGTAGTAATAAACCTAGCCACACCCACCTGTCTATGTGAACTCCTTGACTGAGAGGTCACTGCAGACTACTACACTCGCCCGCCCCCCCCCCCACCCCCCCATCCCTGGGATCACAAGTCTTTTAAATGGTTTGCATCCATAACTACTTAACATTATACACATACAATCAACACACTTACATACACAGGGTAGATTTAATAACTAGACAGCATGTAGCTTGTGTAGGATCCTGGTCATGGCACCATTGTTCTACCATGTTCTACCCCACCTGAGGAATAATCAAGTTGTACCCCGGTTTGTTCCATCAAGGTCAGAATAAAAGTGGCCTGTCAGTGCCCAGTCAGACGGCACATAGCCCTCCAGAGCGGTGGTGATTGATAGCTGTAGTTGGAACAGTCTACCATCAGGTGACCAGCCTGTTTAGGCCTGACCTGTTCTTAGGCCTGACCTGTTCTCATCCCCAAATGGTGGATATGGTATGCTTCGGTATGGTACATATGTTCTTATTCCTTCTGGGGTTACGTATTACTATCTGGGATGGACTTGTACACAGCTTAAAGCCTTCCTAGTGAGCATCACGTGACCTGCTGTGAGCGTCACGCGCTGTGGCGTGTTGTGATCACGTGATGTCAGTGACGTAGCCAGCCATAAGGGACCAGTTTATAGGACCAGACTTGCCGGTAATGCGAAGCGCCTATTCTTTGGAATTCTTCAGACCGCGACCAGGACAAATTTAGCCTTGTGTATAATATGAGATTCAGATGAAATATCTGCAATAAACTGACATATACATGGATATGCAACTCCCTGAACTGTTTTAACAAGCACAATGTGCTGCTTGTGCTCAATACCCAGCCAATGGCAGAACCGACAAGCCGACATAATACAAAGAACAAGAAAAAAGGGGACCCCTAAGTAGATGGTGGTGCAGCTGACTGAGTTTATTTTGTGTGTAGGGAGGGGGGAGGGTGAATATTTATTGTTCTGGATAATCTTGTGTCAGGACAAATGCAGTAAGTAGTCTTCCAGTCTCAGTTATTAACATTTGTGTGGGTACTCATAATAAGGTGTGTTCGAATGATAATTGCACAATTAAGTGGAGTATACTAGAGTACTGTCAGACTTTAGTAAATAGATCGGGAGTTGGGATGTTTATTTTTCGGAATAAACTTGTGTCAGCACCAAGACAGTAAGTCTTCCAGCCATACATAATCGTAGTTATTTACCCTTTTTGCCCATAGTAAGATACATTAGAATGATAATTGAACAACTATTGAGTGAAATATGCTAGCGTTATTGGAGTGACAATTGAACATGTATTCACTAATTCAGTGAAATAGACTACAGGAGCCTAGCCAGACTACAGTATACAATAAGGTCACTACAATATCAATTCTAAATTGTTGATCAACTCAGCAGGATTGACACACAGTTGCACACACCCACACTTAGACACACCCACAATTACACACACCCACAGTTACACACACCCACAGTTACACACACCCACAGTTACACATACCCACAGTTACACATACACACAGTTACACATACACACAGTTACACATACACACAGTTACACATACCCACAGTTACACCCACTCACAGTTACACACACCCACAGTTATACACACCTACAGTTACACACACAGTTACACACACATGCAATTAAGCACACACATGCTGTTACACACACGGTTACACACACCAACAGTTACACGCACAAGCACACACATGCACACACACGTGGATACCCCTCTAATTTACAACTAAGATTGACACGCAGGTCCCCCACCCCCCGTCCCCCCTGCGGCCTCCCCCACCCATGTTGTCGATGTTTGCATGGCGTGGGTCGATAGTGGACTGCTCTGCTGATTGATATTGGACATTATAAATCTGCAGAGAAGAAATATGGTAGTAGTGTTTGATTGTGATGCGGGTACTCTGCCATTGTCTGGGAACGTCGGAAATTGGAGATGCAGTTAGGACCTGAATGGACCTATCATTTTGTAAAATATTCCGATTTAATGCATTGGTGGGGGAAATGTTCTATTATTGATCGGGTATACGTGACCAGGTGCATGTATGTGTATATGTAGGGGCTGGTGGTGTCTGAGTGAGATGTAAATAGACATAGTGGTGCTGACAGAGCTGTGTGTAAGGGGCACTCAGAGCCTACCCCCTCCCCCCTCTGCTAGGTAGGATAACCACACTCAGGCTCAAGGTAGGTGGTGGCCAGGGGAGCCACACAGCTTGGTGGTGCTGGGCATATCACTGGTAACCATGGGGACCAGGAATGATGGATCCCCATTGGTAGAGATAAGAATGTTTGTTTCCCATTGGGGGGAAAAGGGTGGGGTGATACTCTACAATGAACCCATGTACCATATAAATAATAAACCAGAGGGCTTGACTCTCTTTCTTCTTTCACACTTTGTACTTTTCCTTTCTCTTTGTCTGTATTGATTTCACTATAGCCTGCCTACACAACCACAGATTCGAGCCGTAGACTTTACATACTGGTGACCACAACGAGTGGTAAATCTATTAGTTGGAGAGGATTCAACTTTAATTCATTGAGACGTATAACTCTATTAAATTGAACTACGGCAGTCAATTCATGATCACTGCTGTATCATCTTGTTCAGGAAGTTGATAGTATTTTAGCCACAATCCCTCCCTCCTCCCCCATACTGCCCAATTACAGGCGACTCAGTTTTTTGTCCGCTTGTTACTGGCGCTGTTCTGGTTATTTTAAAGATGCATGGTCTGATGAAAGAATCGAATTTCCGAAACCAAAACATTTATCTATATTTGATTCTATACATGTCCAACTTATATACAGATGCAGTTATTAAGCATTTATTTATATATACATTACAATCAATCAATAGTTCCGTCCTCTAGTCGAGGGTTGGATGCAATGGTTCTCCACTTGTCCTGATGGTGTACTGTTCTGATAGACTGTGAATAATTCAAGCCTGTCCACTGTGAAATATTTGTAAACCATGATGTTCTTGGTCTCCCTCTCCCTCTGCTGCCATTCACCTTTCCTTCCAACAATGTATGGTATATTGAACTCAGACATTACAATACAAAGTCAATATAATATAACCGTTTTACAGCTGAAGCCTGTGGTGTCAAAGTCTGGTTCTGCATGTCAAAATTAATTTTGGCATGTTTGCATTTCAACTATCTCCATGATAATTTAAAATCTGTTACTTCAGATTAAAGCCAGGTAGATTTTCAAGATTAACCTAATATATTTATTTATTTTTAAAAAGGAGATGAATGAACTCAACCCATCGAACTATGTAACTTTAAGCACATAATAATGTTCAGTGTGTAGCACCATGGTCTCAAGTTCAATGATTGTAGATGTAAATTGTAAGGCTATAGCAACTAGAGTTATGAAGCCTCGGCACACTGTGCACGCATCTGAATCGGTAGTGTCTCGATTTCAGTGAGGGCACGGCCGTGTATTTATCCCAAGACTTTTATTTTTCATTGTTTTGCTAATACGGGTATTCTGGGTTCCGCTGGAAATTTCAATAGCAGACAATTGATCTTCCTAATTCTACTGCTCCTTGCCCTATCCTAGTAATGCAGAATGCCAGGCTAGGTAGATTTTTAGGTTATTGGTTTGACTCGGCCAGGGTTCGAATCCTAAACCTACCAGAACGGGAACCGGACGCTCAACTCATTCGGCCATCTCATCTTTGTGTTAAATAAATTTCTAACAGTATCTCGGCCCGGAACACCATGCCTCGGCGCTGTTAAATGTTATTCTGACCAAGCGGTTGGTTGTTGGAGCTTTACGTCCTGGAAACATCTAAGGTCATATGGCAACTCATGGCAACTTTATTGTGCTGCCCCACTGGGAGATCTGGCTGCCAGCACCATGACCTGATATCCCACCCAGTCACATTATACTGACACTGAGCCAACCAGTTCTTGCCCTATCCTAATTATGCTGAGCGCATGTCTAATAGCCCTGTCACACTATGACGTATCTCGCCGGCGTGCCGCCAATGCACAAAATCACTTCTAATCGTCGAGAAACGTCAAACTTTTCGGCATCAGCGCAACTTATTGGTAGCGTGCAGCCAATGTGAGGGAAAAAAAAAAGAGTTTGGTGCGCCGTCCTGATATGACCTTAGATGTTGCTAGGACATAAAACAACAAAGCAACAGTTTGGGAACGACCCTCAGATGCGTGCGGCGTATGCCTAGCGTTCGCATAATGTTATTCCAGCGATGTCGACGTGCTTCTGACGTCGCCATAATATTAGCACCCACGCGTTGTCACACGTTGAAAGTTTTGTGCAAGCACAAAATTTTGCCGATACCCTGACGCGCGTTGCTGACCGTCACCGTCCATTAACGATTACCAACGCGTGCCTAATGCGCGTAATGCTTCCAGACGTACCCCAACATTTCGCCCAAAAGTGATACATGTCGACGCGCGTTGGCGAGAAACGTCGCAATGTGACAGGACCATAAGGAAGCGACAAGTATACATTTTTAAGTCATTGGTTTGACTCTAACAGGGTTCCAGCCTGTGGGTTCGAATATTCTGACGAATAAAACTATTTACCAACAACAACAAAAACCACACACACACACACACTCGTACACTCATGACGCTGATCATTCATGAACTGGGATCGTCAGTGAGTCGCTTTCTATACGGGTAGAAATGACCCATTTTATTTGCCATAACTGTTGCAAATGGAAGCTTTTTCCAGCAGTGGATGTGCGGCAGGTTTATTGGGACGGGCATGGCAATTAGGGACGAGTGTCAGTGCGATGAGGTTGTGCGATTCTCCTGTGAGGTAAAAAAAAAAAATTTTAATTATTAAAGGAGGGGATATACATACATATATACATACATGCATACGTAAATCGGTAGGTCGGTAGAGGTTGCGTCCATATATATATATATATATATATATATATATATATATATATATAATATATATTTATATATATATATATATATATATATATTTATATATATATATACCTCTACAGACCACAGTTACACACACCCACAGTTACGCACAGTTACACACACACCCAGTTACACTTGCCCTTGACATCTTTTACAAGCCATGTTAGTTACCAGTCACGGTGTGTTGACTTGTTATCCAAGCCAGGGTCTATCAGCCACTCTGTGTTGACTTCTTATCCCAGCCACATTAACTACCAGCCACTCTAGCAGTGTTGGGTCTTATACCAGCTATCCCGCCCTGATATGACCTTAGATGTTGCTAGGACGTAAAACAACAACAAACAAACAATATACCAGCTATATTTGCAACTATTCCCTCTGTGTTGACTTCTTATCCCAGCGATGTTAGCTACCAGCCATGTTAGCTACCAACCTGTGTTGACTTACTCACCACCACCGGCTTAGTTCAGAGCCAGTCTATCTGTAACCTGCCGCCACATATATCCTGCCAACTTGATAAATAGTACCTGCCGGGGTCAAAGATAACACCATTAGTGCTAAGCGGTAATGGTTGCCCGGTCAGCTACTTCACTTAGTTACTGCCTCCGCATTTTGTGTAGCACAAAAGTGGCAGTCTCCAACCTCCACCAACATCTTCACAGAACGTGTTTACTCACCAACACCACTAACAAAACCACCAGTGTGTAGCTTCTCACCACAACCACTACCACACAACTGCTACCAGTACCACAACTGTTACCAACACCAGTACCCTACCAACACCACAACTGCTACCAACACCTCAACCACTACCTACACCACCACCGCTACCAACACCACAACCGCTACCAACACCACAACTGCTACCAACACGATAACCACTACCAACACCACACCACAACCGCTACCACTACCACAACCACTGCCAAAACCACAACTGCAACCAACACCACTACTGTTACCAACACCACTACTGTTACCAACACCACAACCGCTACCAACACCACAGCCACTACAAACACCACAACTGCTACCAACACCACAACTGCTAGCAACACCATAACTGCTACAAACACCACAACCGCTACCAAAACCACAACCACTACCAAAACCACAACTACTACCAAAACCACAACTGCAACCAACACCACAACCGCTACCAACACCACATCCGCTACCAACACCGCAACCACTACCAACACCACAACTGCTACCAACACCACAACTGCTACCAACACCACAACTGCTACCAACACCACAACTGCTACCAACACCACAACTGCTAGTGCTACCACACGCACCAAAACCAACAGGCACCATCAGTCCGAAAAGAAACCTACACACATACCATATATGTGTGTGTGTGTGTGTGTGTGTGTGTGTGTGTGTGTGTGTGTGTGTGTGTGTGTGTGTGTGTGTGTGTGTATGCGCGTGCGTGCGTGCGTACATGGGAGTGTGCGCTGCGGTATGTTATGAATATGCACGCATTGGGCACTAATCTGTCTGTTCTTATCTATCACATACATGTGTATATACACATACACAGATGACTTACATAATTTTGTGAAATATAAATACATTATGTGGAGTGTAAAGCATTTATACAAATATTATTATTATCTACTGTCTTCGTATATATCTATTTCCCCTACGTGGGATTCGAACCCCACAACCCCCAAGCCTGCGCGCTGGGCGGTGCTCGCGGGCAGTGCAGTGAATGACGGATTGGCCGCTAATTGGCTGCCGCTGGATGGGGGGGGGGGGGGGGGGAGGGGGGAGTCGCGTACCCCCGACCCGCAACGGTCGGCTAGGATTATCGGCCATTTGCCTTTGATATCTAGCTAACGGAGTGCCAGAAGTGTATCGTCCACCGAACGCTACTATCGCACGAACCCCTGATGTCACGAGCACTACTATCGCTATCACTCCGTTTATAATATATGTCGTATATAACGTGGATATTATAGGTTTTTTTTTATTTAACGACGCCTCTAGAGCACATCGATTTTTATCACCCACGCTCTACCAAATCGGCTACCGCGCCCAGATATAGAGCTATGTCATGTAGCTATACATACTTATGTGTCATGTATCTGATGGAGATATACATATATGATATATATGATATATATGAAATATGATATATATATGATCTATATAACATTTATGCAAATATAAATAATGGAAGTTTCTGTTATTGCATTCCTCTCCATGGTGTATCCTGCCTCATCAACGGTTACCGTTGACTGAGTCGATTGCTGTGGTGGGTTTTGGGGTGGGGGACAAAATAGCAGTAATGTGGGCCGCGCTATGCTCTATGCGTATGCCCACAGTCCGCTCTAAACCCACTGGTTCCCGGTGGGGCGCGAAGGGGCAGAATGGCAAATTGAAAGTTGGTCACTCCAAGCGGGGCGTGGATGCTTTGTCATTGTGCATAATTTAGACAAATAGCCAACTTTTAATCCACTCCTGCTCGGCCAGATAAATAATGCACCGGTGAACATTAACCAGCGCCCAGCTGGTACCGGTGATGGAGGATCCGCCCCCCTCCTCCTCCCCCTCCTCCTCCTCCTTCTCCGCGCTGAAGTCCCACTCCTCTAGAACAATGGCTTCGGGAAACCACTCCATAGGTTGGTTCGTTGTTGGGGTTTAGGTCCTAGTGACATCTACGGTCATATCAGGATGGGTACCGACTTGTGACAGTGCACACTCATGGTGACTTTATATTGCTGCCCCACTGGGAAATCAGCCCGCTGGCACCATGACCTGATATCCAACTCAGTCACATTATCCTGACACTGAGCTAATCAGTCCTTGCCCTATCCTATTAATGCGGAACACCAGGCTAGAAAGCGACAAGTCTCAATTTTATAAGTTATTTGTTTGACTCGACCGGGAAGCAAAATCCCGATCTCCAGCACGCGAGGTCCACACTCTACCGAATCGGCCACCACGCCTTGTCCACTCCATAGGTGCCTCAACAGGTGACACGCTCTGCCCTGGTTTTCAGGGAGTGTGGCATGTGAGGTCCTGTGTGACTGTTGAGGTTTGTCCTGAAACCAGGTCTTGTCCACTGCACGCACAACTCAAATAGTCTGATAGCACCTGGTTCCCAGAAAACACCAAATTTGAGGAGGATTGGAAGTTAAAAACGCTTGCAGAGAAAAATGTGAAAATGAAAAGGTGGACAAATAGTTAATCTGTTCAGTGTAGTTGAAATAAAGCATGATATTCCCTGTTCTCCACTGACCTGTAGGACTTGCCAAACACCAGGTCTGTCCAAATGATCCTAGCTATTGCACGGGATGGAGTAAGGATGGGTTTGCTCAGTATCAGGTTAATGTGACTGAGTGGGATATTGTGGCATGGTGTTGGTGGCATGGCCTCCTATTTTGGCAGTATGTCGCAATGAACGTGCAGTCACAAGCCCTGAGACCAGACGGGGTGGCCGAATGAGTAGAGCGTCCGTCTCCTGTTTTGGAGATCGGGAGAACGAGATCGGGAGAACCGGACCCATGAGTTTGTGGGTTCGAATCTTGGTCGAGTCAAACCAATGACTTTAAACAAATTGATACTTGTTGCTTCATAGCCTGGCGCTCAGCATTATTAGGATAGGACAAGGACTGGTTGGCCCAGTGTCAGGATAATGTAACTGAGTGGGATATCAGGTCATGGTGCTGGCAGCCTGGTTTCCCAGTGGGCAGCACTATAAAGTCGCCATGAGTGCATACTGTCACAAGTCGGTACCGGTCCTGATATTACCTTAGATGTTGCTAGGACGTAAAACAACAAACAAACAAACACAAGCCCTGGTATGACCGTAGATGTTTCTAGGACAACAAGCAACTGTATTTTCAGTGTTAAATCAGTAAAATGACAAACGTTGGTTTAATACGAGGAATTGTTCTTATTCCTGTGTTGATTCACCCCGTTCCGAGTTTCCACGATTGCACAACAGCTTTGGCCAATTCAGTTGACGAATGGTAAATTAAGTAATCTCAGTTGGAAAGCCTTCATTTCGAATCTTGCCTTGTTAGTTAGTTGAGATTAGCGTCCACACAGCTCCTCATTGCCTGCTGATTTGACTGGAAGTCTGAGCAGAATACCAAAAATGGCAATATTACGAATAGATTGACCAATTCTCAGTCCAACTGGCCATGGCGAGCAGAGGATGTGACAGCCGAGTGGATGTAATTGATATGACCATCATGTTTAGTGATAACTGAGTGGATGTAATTGACATGAAGATCATATGTAGCAATGACCGAGTGGATGTAATTGACATGACGATCATGTTTGGCGATAACAGAGGGGATGTCATTGACATGACCATCATGTTAGCGATAACCGAGTGGATGTCATTGACATGAGCATCATGTTAGCGATAACCGAGTGGATGTCATTGACACAATGATCGTATTTAGCATGGATATCACATCTCGTTGGCATGCCGTATTATATGAAATGATGAAGGCAACTCAGTTGGCACAGAAGTGGGACACTTTCCTAGAAGTAGATTTGTTTCTATTACTAACTGTGGATGGAATTAACGGTGTGTTCAGTGTACAATAAGAGGCGGTCTTCGGAGCAGAAAATGTCATTCATGTCTCCTATGGCTTCTCTTATCAATGAACATAGTAATCAGGTGCACAGAAGCCGTCAGTGAAATACCTTTTGTACATAGTACTCAGGTGCACAGAAGCCATCTGTGAAATACCTCTTGTACATAGTCATTAGGTGCACAGAAGCCGTCAGTGAAATACCTTTTGTACATAGTACTCAGGTGCACAGAAGCCATCTGTGAAATACCTCTTGTACATAGTCATTAGGTGCACAGAAGCCGTCGGTGAAATACCTCTCGTACATAGTAATCAGGTGCACAGAAGCCGTCAGTGAAATACCTTTTGTACATAGTACTCAGGTGCACAGAAGCCATCTGTGAAATACCTCTTGTACATAGTCATTAGGTGCACAGAAGCCGTCGGTGAAATACCTCTCGTACATAGTAATCAGGTGCACAGAAGCCACCAGCGGCACGTGCCTCTGTCGGTGTTCATATTTTATTCCCAGGAGGCCATAGCAATGATTTCCTTGCGGGTTAATTACCAGCCGATCGGATTCAGCCTAATCATTTCCATTAATTGGCGCCTGTTAATATCGATTAGACCCTGCGACTTAGTTTCGAAGACGGTAGAGATGGAATCATCTTGATGCCGATCTGTCCTAGTACGTTCCCATAGGCCTGCGGGCCTCAAAACCCATATCGGCTTAGTATCAGCTGCCTCCCTCTGAGGTATGGAATACCACTCAACCTCCCTCTCCCCCTTCCCCCCTCCTCCTCCCTCCCCTCCCACTCCCCCCCCCCCACCCCCACACACACACTTCCTCCTGCTTCTCCCTCCTGCTCCCGCTTCCCCTCTGTCTACGTCCCCTGCACCCTCCCTAACCGGCTCCCCTCCCCACCCCTTCTCCCTATACCTCTCAGCTCGCCCCTGCTCCATCCTCCATCTTCTCTATCCTCACGCTAATTTGCCTCTGTCTACTTGCTAGGTCTTCTTCGGCCGTTCGTCCAGCCTATTTTCCCTTTCCTCCACGTGACCATCTCTCCACTGGGACTTCGATATGTGCCTGACCTATCGCTCCTCCCCAGCCCCCTCCCCCCCCCCCCCCCCACTCTCCTCCCCGCTCACCCCATCACCCTTGTAGCAGGCGTCACGTTGATCAGGCGTTACCATCAGGATAAAATCAACCAATGTCGGGAAGTGTTCAACATGGGGACCTATTGCTGCAGGTTCCGGTGAAACGAGGGCTGCAAATGTCATAGTGTGTGTGTGTGTGTGCGTGTGCATGTGTGTGTGTGTGTGTGTGTGTGGCGGGCTGGGAGGTGGAGGGTGAGGGGGGGGAGGGGTGGAGAGGAGCCTCAACCACAGGCTTCCATTCACATCTCCACTTCTGACCGCGCGATGCTGCGCGCGCATGTACACATGCACGTGTACATACCAACATATATCTACTCATACACAAACATATTAATATTAATACACACGCGGCCACCAACATATCAATTATACACACACATATGGCCAGACTGTTATATATCCAGAATGTTATACTCGGTGTGTACAGTCTAGCCTCTTTTTGTGTCAGGATGCCTATGTTAATGTTACATTGCTGTCCTTTATACAGAGGTTCTCTCAAGGGTAGGCGTTTAGAATATTACTTTCTCTGCGACATAGCAACATTGAAAACTATCAATAGAGGTGTCAAATTTGCAATGTGCATTTTAACAATTGCGTCTGTTGTGGAGGTAACGAAAGTGGGAAATACTGCACCTAGAGCATGTTTTCGAAACAATATTCTTGTATTCCAGGGTTAGCATACTAACCATTACACTACCTAGGCTCCCTAATGCAATGACCCTACTACAACACATACCTACATGTCTTATGTGGGCCCTTCCTTGCCTGAGAGATCAGTGCAGATCACCAAACTTCTATACTTCTAAATGTTGACAATTTCTTGGGCTGTTTCTCATTATGAAGATGGCTGTTAAGTGTTATCGTAATAAAAATTACCCTTCATCCACTCATCAGAACCAGACGGGATGGCCGAATGAGTTAGAGCGTTTGTCTCCCGTGTTGTAGACCGTGGGATCGTGGCTTCGAACCCTGGTCGAGTCAAACCAATGACTTAACAATTGTTACTTGCCACTTCCTAGCCAGGCGCTCGGCATTATTAGGATAGGGCAAGGACTGGTTGGCTCAGTGTCAGGATAATGTGACTGGGTGGGATATCAGGTCATGGTGCTGGCAGCCTGGTCTCCCTATGTGGCAGCACTATAAAGTCACCATGAGTGCGCACTGTCACAAGTCGGTACCCATCCTGTTGTGACCTTAGGTGTTGCTAGGACGTAAAACAACAACAAACAAACTAAAACAAATCCACTCATCAGACACACGTGGCCAAATGAGTTGAGCATCAGTCTCCCCTTTTGGTAGATCGTGGGATTCGAGTCTACTATAATTGATTGTGAGTTTTTACATTCTGTGTAGGAAGTGATGGCTAAATAAGAATGACACATTAAAATTGAAACACCTCTCACCAGGTATGTTGCTTTTTGCTGCAAATGCATTGTAAAATCAGCACCAATCAATCAGAAACCTTCATAATACCTGTTTAAATTGTCATTCGGCAATGGCCGGAAGCCAGCATGAAATGATCTGTCTACGCAAATGTTAAGAATGTCAGAAGGATGCCCGCTGCTGATGATGATTGAGATAACCATTAAAAAGTAATTGCTGTAGCCAAGATGGAATAAAATAAATACCACTTCCTGTAAGTATTTTCAACACCGCACCAACCTTCTGCTGAAGCTGCGACCCGGTGTGCTGGGTCGCAGCTTCAGTCCTTCCTGGGGACCAGCTGAACTCGGAACTAAACGTGTTGACTTAGTAGCTTTTATGTGTAGCAGGCTATGTTTACAGAGTGTCCTAGTTTCTGGACATGTAGTATCCAATATAAGTAAGTGTTTTGTTTTCGAAAAGTTGGGTGTTTTCATGTCACTATGCAGTTTCAATACAGAGACTGTTTACCTTGCGGCCCTATTAGTTTGGCCGGTCTGCTGTAGCCGCTCATTGCGCGGACTGGGGTCACATGACTTTATTATCAAACCGAGGAGTACTAGCAACCCTGACAGGACAGGTAATTATGCCTTCCCGCGTGCAGTGTCATTGCGCATGTGCACTCGGATTAAACTGGCACGACCGAACGCAGTGGCCGAATCGGTAGAGCGCAGGCACTTGGCATTACTGGGAGAGGGAAAAGACTGGTTAGCTCAGTGTCAGGATAATGGACTGAGTGGGAAATCAGGTTATGGTGCTGGCGGCCTGGTCTGATCCCAGTGGGACAGCACTATAAAGTCACATTGAGTGCACACTGTCACAAGTCGGTACCCATCCTGATATGACCTTATATGTTGCCAGGACGTCTCAGCCCGCTTGGGGCACCACTAATCCAGTGTGTGGCGCCTCTAAGAACGCACGCACATGGGCGCGCCCACACACACACACACTCACACACACACACACTCACACACACACACACACACACACACACACACACACACACACACACACACACACACACACACTCACTCACACACTCACTCACTCACTCACTCACTCACACACACACACACACACACACTCACTCACTCACACACACACACACACACACACACACACACACACACACACACACACACCCTCGGTGCTAACAGGCTGTGAGTGGATATCCAATCCTGGAGTTAGTGTTGAAGCTTCCGCTCCAGGGCTGAGACATCGGTAAGAAGTAAGGTCACGGGTAGGGCATCTGTGTGTGCAAGTGGGTTGGTGGGTGGGTTGGTGGGGTGTGTGGAGGAGATGGAAGTCAGGCCTGGTGGAGAATGGTGGCGGTTTGGTTTGGTTGGGGAGGGGTGGGGAGGGATGGGGAGGGATTGGGTATGTGCAGGAAGCCACTATTTGGGGAGCGTGTGTTTGTTTGTATGTATGCATGTTTGTGTGCTGTGTGAGATGATGGACAGTTAATGGGAGCGTGATGATATGGTAATCAAATGGTGTGACTATAGGAAGCATCTCCTCATGCTGCCGTAGCCTAACTGCATTGTTCGGCCCGAGACACTTTGCTACTCTGTCAAGCTGAATAACAAAACGTGCAATAATTCATAATTTGAGCGGCGCTACAATGGGGAGACTTAATGCAGTGGACTCTAATGGATGACCAATTTGTCGGCTTTAATCAATCGTTGGCATTACCGTCCGTAATGGAGTAACCAGGCCGAGTATTCTTTGGTTTTGGTTTTGGTTTTGGTTTTGGTTTTTGTACTCTATTGTGAGTAGCGTACAATGCGTACTACTGGCAATTAATTATGTGTTGAATAATGCACGCACTAGAGACAATTATGAATAAAGTACCGCACACACTAGTGGCAATTTTGAATAGAGTATCATACACACTAGTGACAATTATGAATGGAATATCGCCCACACTGGTGACAATTATGAATAGAGTATCGCACACACTAGTGACAATTATGAATAGAGTACTGCACACACTAGTGACAATTATGAATAGAGTATTGCACACACTAGTGACAATTATGAATAGAGTATCGTGCACACTAGTGAAAATTATGAATAGAGTGTCGCACACACTAGTTACAATTATGAATAGAGTACTGCACACACTAGTGACAATTATGAATAAAGTATCACACACACTAGTGACAATTATGAATAGAGTATCGCACACACTAGTGACAATTATGAATAGAGTACCGCACAGACTAGTGACAATTATGAATAGAGTACCGCACATACTAGTGACAATTATGAATAGAGTATTGCATACACTAGTGACAATCATGAATAGAGTATCGCACACACTAGTGACAATTATGAATAGAGTACCGCACACATTAGTGACAGTCATGAATAGAGTATCACACACGCTAGTGACAATTATGAATAGAGTATCGCACACACTAGTGACAATTATGAATAGAGTATCGCACACACTAGTGACAATTATGAATAGAGTATCGCACACACTAGTGACAATTATGAATAGAGTACCGCGCACACTAGTGACAATTATGAATAGAGTACTACACACACCAGTGACAATCATGAATAGAGTACTACACACACCAGTGACAAGTATGAATAGAGTACTACACACACTAGTGACAATTATGAATAGAGTGTCACACATGCTAGTGACAATTATGAATAGAGTATCACACACACTAGTGACAATTATGAATAGAGTACTGCACACACTAGTGACAATTATGAATAGAGTACCACACACACTAGTGACAATTATGAATAGAGTATCACACACACTATTGACAAGTATGAATAGAGTACTGCACACACTAGTGACAATTATGAATAGAGTATCACACACACTAGTGACACTCATGAATAGAGTACTGCATGCACTAGTGACTCTCATGAATAGACTATTGTACACACTAGTGACAATTATGTATAGAGTATTGCACACACTAGGAGCAATTATGAATAGAGTACTGCACACACTAGTGACAATCATGAATAGAGTACCACACACACTAGACAATTATGAAGAGTATCGCACACACTATTGGCACTTGTAGATTGAGTGCTGTACACAGTTGTGACAGTTGAGTTGAATAACACACAGGAGCAACAATAGTGACAATTATGGGTTGATTATCAAACACTAGTGATAAGTATTAGTTGATTATCAAACACTAGCGACAATTTTGGGTTGATTATCAAACAATAGCGACAATTATGATTGATCTACACAATAGTGACAATTATAGATTTAGTACCACACACTTATGGCAATTTTGGGTTGAATGTCAAACACTAGCGAAAATGTTAATCTTTTTTACTAAATGTATTTTATTCAGCGAATAATGTCTTTTGTCAGTGCCAGAGCACTGGTCATTACAATTTGTTGGTAGATAAATGACAATATCAGTTGCAATAATAACCACATGAAAATCCTGTTCGATAATAGAAGCATAATATAAATGGACTATTAGTTTTAATAGTAACTGCACACAATTCCAGTTCAACATATGTATTATGCACTTGGTGCGTATGCATCACATGGTATTCCATGATTCTACAATTGTCTTTGAACACTTCTTTCTTCCTTTGTCTTTCTCTCTTCTGTTTTCAAAAGATATAACATACACATATATATTATATTGTAAATATGCAAATCACCAATACCAAATGCGAGAAACCTGCCCATTTTTGAATCCCATCACAAGTGTTCCGTATTGTGTGGCCTAGTGATGGCATTGGAAGTCTGAGATTGCATTGGGGACTTACATCAGACAGGTGTTATGTCAATGTCAAGGAAAATGTTAGGTAATAGATTTTGAAGGAAGGTGTTGTAGGGGTAGGGTGGGGCCATTATGAAGGATCCATAATTTTAGTCTAAAAACTAATAATAAAAAACGACATACATGTTATACGATGGTCAGGTCAGAATTGGGGTGAGCGGCTGACTTGCAGCTGCAGGTGGAGCCCTCTAGTGACGAGTTAATGCAGTTACTGGTGGCGCCACCTATGTGCTGCTAGTGGAGTCGGGTCTTGGGTCACAACTACAAGACTTGTTAACTTATTCATGTATGTAAATGCACCGCGCTGAATGACCTCAAAAAGAGCATGGTCAGTGAGAAGCAGTCGAGGAGTGTAACTCTTGTATTACAGATGACTGGGCAGTAGATTACTGCATGGTAATTTCGTGAATAGGATTACAACCAAAAACTAATGACTACTAACACAACTAGGTGAAGGAACTAAGGGAAAATAACTACAGGTAACAATTAATCAATTGTAGAACTAACATACTCACAGGGGGTAGGGGGATGTGGAAGAATACTTACTAACAGAGAAATAATGCATATAGTAGATAGATAGCTACACAACAATTGGAAGTAACGAAACAATGGGAGCCACGGGACTATTACTGTCTCAGGGCGAAAACAAGTTGTTAGACTTAGCCATTATGGACAGCATAAATACACCGTGACCAAAATAAATAAATAACGAAAATAACTGGGAGGAGAGGAAGGGTGTACATTTATGGCTGTGGTCACCGGTGGACATTTGGAGAATGTCAAGCACAGTTTAGTAATCCAAGCAGGATTATGCAAATACAGTAAGCAGTAAGAGGGTAGTGAAATCATACAGAATATCAATCACAGTTTAGTAATCCAAGCAGGGTTATGCAAATACAGTAAGCAGTAAGAGGGTAGTGAAATCATACAGAATGTCAAGCACAGGTTAGTAATCCAAGCAGGATTATGCAAATACAGTAAGGAGTAAGAGGGTAGTGAAATCATACAGAATGTCAATCACAGTTTAGTAATCCAAGCAGGATTATACAATTACAGTAAGCAGGAAGAGGGTAGTGAAATCATACAGAATATCAATCACAGTTTAGTAATCCAAGCAGGATTATACAAATACAGTAAGCAGTAAGAGGGTAGTGAAATCATACAGAATGTCAAGCACAGGTTAGTAATCCAAGCAGGATTATACAAATACAGTAAGCAGTAAGAGGGTAGTGAAATCATACAGAATGTCAAGCACAGTTTAGTAATCCAAGCAGGATTATACAATTACAGTAAGCAGTAAGAGGGTAAGTGAAATCATACAGAATGTCAAGCACAGTTTAGTAATCCAAGCAGGATTATGCAAATACAGTAAGAGGGGAAGTGAAATCATACAGAATGTCATGCACAGTTTAGTAATCCAAGCAGGAGTATACAAATACAGTAAGCAGTAAGAGGGTAGTGAAATCATACAGAATGTCACGCACAGTTTATTAATCCAAGCAGGATTATACAAATACAGTAAGAGGGGAAGTGAATTCATTATATTTATAGTTCATCACATAACACATATAAATACAGTAATAATAGCAGTATACATAGTATATAGTAGGTAATGTAAAATCGTGTCGGATGTATTTATATATTTATAATTCATTGCATTGTTTGTTGTCTGTTGGGGGTTTATGTCCTGGCAACATCTAAGGTCATCAGGACGGCAATTCATTAATAACACATATATAAATAGAGTAATAAGAATATATTGTGGACGGTAAAATCCTGTCGGATGTGTATTTATGTATTATATAATACATATATATACAATAATAATGCCATACTACATTATATATAATAAGGGCAGCAAAATCATGAGATATTTGTTCATATATTCATAATGCAATTCTTAACACATATCGAAATACAGTAAAAATGCCATACTACATAGTACATTGTATAGACTACGGGCAGTAAAACCATGTCGGATATGTGTTCATACATTCGTAATGCATTGTCTAGCGCACATATGTACAGTACTAAGGGCATACTACAAAATACATAAGGGAAGTAAAACCACGTTGGGTATTTGTTTATATATTCGTAATGTATTACATAACGCGTAAATACACTATTAATAAGGGAATATTATATCAAATATAATAAAGTCAGTAAAATCTTGTTTGGTATGCGTTATATATATATATATATCTAATTAATTAATTATAATATCAAATATAATAAAGGCAGTAAAATCTTGTTTTGTATGCGTTATATATATATATATATGTCTAATTAATTAATTTGCTGGTGTACATTTTATTTGTATATTTGATTATATTTGTGTATATATATTAAGTATATGTATGTATAATATATTCATTATGCGCCCAGTTATCTTCAACTATATAAGCGTTGTGAATGTTTAATTCTCGTTAATAAAAAAAAGAAAGATATGAAAAACATGGAATTATGTCAACAGGAGAGCTGCTTAAAGAATGCAGTTTCACTCGAGGGCTCATCCATTAAAGGAATTGATCCCCGCTAGCCGCTACCCACCAAGGACTTCTGATGTGTCTCTGGCGACGGTCCCCTTTCACTACAAATGAATCTAGCCTTTATAATATCAAAATAAACCAGCCGCACTCGATGTGCTGTTTAAAAAAAAGATTTATTCTGCTTATTATAGATAAGTCTGAATAGTCTTGTTTTCACCATTAGACAGTTGGTCGATAGAAAGCCCGAGTATACACTTTTACTGACCCAATGGATTTTTAACCTCCCACACCACATAGACATGGTATGAGAGCAACCAGCCTTTGATGATGCTGTAAGTTATACACAGCTGTTTGTAATATAAGAAATCGCTTTATCGATGTTTCCAATATTAATCGGCTTATTGCGGCCCAAATTCTGATGAAATCTGGTATATTTGATGTGTGGTGTTTCTGGATGGCCCGCCTATTTTCCTACAGAATGGTCAGTTAGTTGTTGAGGCGATGGTCGGCCGCGGGCTTAAATGTTTAAACAGCGTAGATGGAATTACCGGCACCTCGGCCCGCCCTTCACCGTTAAAAGCTGCTACATGGCGCAGATATGATTACCCGCTGTGTGTCCTCGCTGCCAGTTTCTAAATGTTTCAAGGGCGGGCATCGGGGCTAAGGTTACCTGCCACTGTGCGGGGTGGGGGGGGGGGGGGGGGGGGGTGCCGGCGTTTGGGAGTGTGGAGAGCGGCTGTGTGTATGAGGGTGGGGGCGTGGATGAAAGCGGTGAAGGGGTTGGCTGGTTACTGGGTGAGGTGGAGGTAGTGAGTTGTGGTGTGTTAGGGCGGCAGGGACTAAGTGGTATGTATGTGTGTGTTGGTGTGTGTGTGTGGGGGGGGGGGGGGGTGATGTCTTGGTAGACTGAGATGGTAGCAAGTGGGACGGGGACAGAGTGCGTTTGTGATGGGGTTTGAACCATCGGTGAGGTGGGGGGGGGGGGGGGGGGTCAGGAGCAGGTGAAACGGGGTAGCAGTTTGGTTGTTTGTTACAGGGTTGCGGGGGGGGGGGGGGATTCAGTTTGATAATGATAGTGTGGGGTGCTGACAGTCGGGTACTGTCACAGTTTGGTAGTGACAGTGTGGGGTGCTGACAGTCAGGTACTGTCACAGTTTGGTAGTGACAGTGTGGGGTGCTGACAGTCAGGTACTGTCACAGTTTGGTAGTGAGTGTGAAGTGCTGACAGTCGGGTACTGACACAACTTGGTAGTAACAGTGTGGGCTGCGGACAGTCACATACTGACAGTTTGGTAGTAGTGATGGTGTGGAGTGATGGCACAGTTTGGTAGTGACAGTGTGGGTGGGATGCTGACAGTCGGGTACTGGCACAGTTTGGTAGTGACGGTGTGGGATGCTGACAGAGGGGTACTGACACAGTTTGGTAGTGATGATGTGTGCTGCTGACAGTCATATACTGACAGTTTGGTAGTGATGGTGTGGAGTGCTGGCAGTCAGCTACTGACACAGTTTGGTAGTGACGGTGTGGGATTCTGACAGTTGGGTTCTGACACAGTTTGGTAGTAACGGTGTGGGCTGCTGACAGTTGCATACTGACAGTTTGGTAGTGATGGTGTGGAGTGCTGGCAGTAGGGTACTGACACAGTTTGCTAGTGACAGTGTGGGATGCTGACAGGTGGGTACTGTCACAGTTTGGTAGTGACGGTGTGGGGTGGTCACAGTAGGGTACTGACACAGTTTGGTAGTGATGGTGTGGGCTGCTGACTCTAGCATACTGACAGTTTGGTAGTGCTGGTGTGGAGTGCTGGTAGTAGGGTACTGACAGTTGCTAGTGACAGTGTGGGATGCTGACAGTTGGGTACTGTCACAGTTTGGTAGCGATGGTGTGGAGTGCTGGCAATTGGGTACTAAGACAGTTTGCTAATGACGGTGTGGGCTCCTGACAGTCGCATACTGACAGTTTGGTAGTGATGGTGTGGAGCGCTGGCAGTTGGGTACTGACACAGTTTGGTAGTGACAGTGCGCGGCGGTGGTTATTTGGCGGACAAGCGCAGGTGGCGTGCAAGATGGCCGATGAATGGTTACTGATATGAAAACAGACAGCGCCTCTCCCGAGTCTCCGCTGCCATCGGAATGAACTGGTCCCTAGGCGGTGTTATCACCATGGACACGTGGCCCGGTGACGCCTCCCCCGGGCAACCTCTAGGGTTCCAGATCGAGTGGTTCGGTGACGTCATGCGCTGGGTGAAATCACCATGGCAATGCCCCATTATGGACGCCTAGTACTGTGCATCGGTGCTATCTCCATCTGGGTTTCGCCGTCACGCAGATCTTATCAGCGCAGTGTGGTAGCTGCTCGCTTGCTGGAGGAGTGGTTTCGACCCCACACGAGCCGCTCGTCGTCATGCTGACGTCAAGGCGACGTGGTGTTGTGACGTCACGTCTCTAGGACAAGATTGCAGTGACCCGTCATTGTATATTCCTTCTAAAGCTTTGTAGCACTATTGGACTTGGCGCAACCTTTGTGGGGAGTGGGCCTTTTCAGCTTAAAGCTGGCATTCCTTACACGCGTTATGCGTAATGCATTATGCGTTATGCTGCATTCGCGTTACGCACCGATCGCTACATGGACCGATTGGGAAAATGCATTCACATTCGCATTCGCATTACGCGTGTAAGGAATGTAGCTCATACTAGTTTCAAGGCTTTTCGATATTTTGTTGCATTCGCATTACGCATTACGCGTGTAAGGAATGCGCCCTTTAGTCTGTGCTTTGACAGAAAACATGGTGATACAACATCTAAGTGCATACACTGTAATTTTTGTAGACATTGTTTTTATTGAGCGTTTGTTTATTCTGCTCAGAATGGTTAAGTTCATGCTCTCGTTTTCGCTGCTGTGCAGTAATAGTCATAATCCATACAGATTGATTTCCTTTATATCAATAACTTCTGTAAACTTGTTTGTAAAATCGGGGAGTTCCCAATTTCTTTTATATTTATTTTGGTTTTGGTTTTTATGTTTTGTACATAGTCAATATTTGTACCTTGTCCCCATGTAATTAGTGTTTTAATCTAGGTATATTTATTTATAAATATAACTTTGTTGCTACTTCTTCAGGGTTTTCCCAGTTTCTTTGAGATGACACTGAGCTTGCCAGTGATCTAGTGCAGCTCTGTATATAGTAGATGAAGCTGGTTGGCGGCATGTCGACAGACAGGCGACCAGACGTGGTGGCCGAATGAGTTGAACCTCCGTCCCCTGTTTTGGGATATCGGGGGATCCGAACCCATGAGTTTGTGGGTACGAACCCTGGTCGAGTCAAACCAATGACTTTAAAAATTGATACTTGTCGCTTCATAGCCTGGCGCTTGGCATTAGTAGGATAGGGCAAGGACTGCTATACTCAGTGTCCGGATAATGTGACTGAGTGGGATATCAGGTCATGGTGCTGACGGCCTGATTTCCCAGTGGGGCAGCACTATACAATCTCCATGAGTGTGCACTGTCACAAGTCGGTACCCGTCCTGATATGACCTTAGATGTTGCTCGGACGTAAAACAATAACACACAAACAAGACTGGCAGGCAGTGCCAGGAGGTTGAGTACATTGGTTCCTGGCAGGTTCCTTCGGTGCGCATGTGTCTAGTTGGGCGCGGTTATTGAGTAGACAGAGTGGAGGGGAATGTGGTGTTTGTGTAGGACTGGCGCTTATTGGCTCGCGTCTCTGTCTTACAAGTTACAGCCGTGTAAACCGAACCACGCACTGGATACGTTGGCCGATTCGGTAAAGCGCAGGCTTCTCGTGTGCAAGGTTGTGATTTCGATTCCCGGTCCAGTCAAAACCACAATGGCTTATCAAATGTATACTTGTCGCTACCTAGCCTGGCACTCAGAGTTATTAGGATAGGGCAAGGATAATGTGACTGAGTGGGAAATCAGGTCATGGTGCCAGCTGCCTGGTCTTTCAGTGGGACAGCACTATAAAGTCGTCATGAGTGCACACTGTCACAAGTTTGTACCCATGTTGACAAGTTTGTACCCATGTTGACATGACACCGAGCCCCAGCTTACGGCCAGAGGACATCAGCTTTTGTTCTGCCGAGACTTCAATATAGACGGTCCTGATCTAACCTTAGATGTTGCCAGGAGGTAAAACTTCAACAAACAAACAAACAAACAAACTGCTATAGCGCACTTGGTGTCGAAGCAGGTGCTGGAGTTGACTTAACAAGACGCGCAGCTCGATGAAGCTGCCCCTCTGGGTGGGAGGGGGCACCGGCTGGTTCAGTAACTGCTGATAATACAGACGCCCCGATGACACCCCCCCCCCCCCCCCCCCCCCCCCCCCCCCCCCAGGTGCGCCCGCCGTTAATTGATTGACAAATCCGCCGAGGCAGTTGGAGCTTGGATGGTTGGGGCTGGGCGCGACCCTGTCTGAAGTTGTTCTGTCAATCAATGGCCGGCTCTAAGTAGCTTGGTGGAGGAGGACTAACTGGTGTGTGTAGATGTGTATGTGTTTAAATGTGTGTGTGTAGCTCCGTGTGTGGGTGAGTGAGTGGGGGAGAGAGCGGTTGGAGGGCCCCTAACACGGTGATATAGCGCCACCCTCCGCCCTCCACCCGCCACCAGCCGCCCGCCACCAGTGGCTCGTCACCAGCCGCCCGCCGCCCACCGCCCGCCGCCCACCGCCCGCCGGCGCTATTTGACCGTGTTACTGTTAGGAGGCCGTCTTACGGAAGGAAGTCGCCCGGACAGGTCTGTGAGTGCAGCGGTGATCTAACACCGCAATCTGAGCATGTCCACGGCCGGAGAGGGGGTGCATCCCATCCCGTCTGCCACTGCCTGACAGCAACACAACACAACAACACAACACACCACATCACACAGGGCATCAGCCCGATCTGTAGCTACTCTCGCAGAACTGTGTCCGGTAGAGGGCTGCTAAATAATCCCATAGAAAACGTCTGTTCTGAATATTACCACATTAATTTGCAATCTAAAGATGCTAAATGTATAGTTCGAATGCTTTTCTATCATAATCCACTGTGTTTGAAGTGAAGAATTGATTAAATCATATACATTAATAGGCTTTTAAAGTCAAAACAAGAGCATTTAGTGACCGCCAGCTTGGTGCCCCCCCCTCCCCATTCTCTCCTGTTTCATCAACTGTAAGCCAATATAGATAAACAGTGCATGCTGGAACCAGATTATCCACCTTTTATTAACATTTGATTCCTATGAAAGCAGTTTTTGCTCAGCTTTACCGCTACTCTGAGTTGGGAGTGCATATTGTATCTCCCCGATGTGCTGTACAGGTCAACATTTATATAGGTACCAGTATAATAATAGATCTTTGCTGATTTAATCGCAATCCTACTGCGCATTGAGTCAACCTTTTGAGAGAGAAAATTGGCATTGTAAAGTGTTTAGCGACTTTTTTTTTCTTTCTAGAAGACAATTTCTTATGATTATTTATGAATATCTTATAATGTATGCTTTTCCTAAAAGTCTTGGAGTGTATCATTAGACCGACTAAAATATATATCTAGAACTTAGAACGTATTGTTAAACACTTGTGTATCACTTATAAGTTATAGTGTATGCTTATGAAAGTGTGGACTTAGCTAAACCGGGGTGGCTGAATGAGTAGAGCGTCCGTCTCCTGTTTTGGGAGATCGGCAGATCCGAACCCATGACTTTGTGGGTTCGAATCCTGGTCGAGTCAAACCAATGACTTAAGAATTTATACTTGTCGCTTCCTAGCCTGGCGCTCAGCATTATTAGGATAGGGCAAGGAGTGGTTGGCTCAGTGTCAGGATAATGTGACTGAGTGGGATATCAGGTCATGGTGGTGGTTGTCTGGTGTCCCAGTGGGGCAGCACTATAAAGTCGCCATGAGTGCACACTGTCACAAGTCAGTACCCGTCCTGATATGACCTTAGATGTTGCTAGGACGTAGAACAACAAACAAACATAAACACACATAATAAAGGTTTCCTAATTCCGCCATGGCTTGCTTATAATTTACTTGTTAATAACAACATGACAACACACCACAATAGACAGTTATTGCCCGATATGGGATTTGAGGCCCGATGTCAACGCGCATCCTGGAGGTCCGAGGAACTCCCTCTCCATGTCAGGGCGATAAATTATTCATTGAATGCACTTAGCCCAGCAAATTAGTTGAAGCTGAAATGACAGTATTTTAGTTCACGCAAGTAGCCGTGGGTAGAGAGTCGTTGCATCAGGAACACTATATAGTCTAATGGCTAGGATGAAAAAAATGTGGGTTCAAGTGCCATTCTAGGCACAATGCTGTCGTTTCTTTGCATCACCCACACAAACACACACACATACACACACACTCACACACTCAACACTGGACCCGTCACCAGGATCCTGTACATGTGGCTGGGTATTACAATGAATAGCACCGTCGAGAATTTACCAATTCAATCCAATTATTTATATTAATATCTACTTCCAGCTCGGCGTCATAATTGAAAATCAATCATCGTTGTAAATTGATATTTTTGCGCACAAGAAAATGCAATTGATCACTATTGAATTCTAAATATTAAGTATCGGGGGTCAGGAGATGGGCTTGAGTGTCCTACACACAGGACCGTGCCGTGGATGATATTTACGTCGTTATGTCTCATTTTCTAACCAATGTCGGTGGCATTTTGCCTTTTAAATGTCAACCCCTGTTGACGGCAGTGTGTACATACACGGGGGGCAATGTTGATTCCTTCGGCGACCTCTGCAATGTTCGCCAGTGTCACATCGACGAGCGCCTCACAGATAATTGCCTCAGCGTGTTTTCTCACTCCGTCAGCCGTCCCTAGTTCCACGCACACAAACATGGAGTAGGACTGCAAATAGACATGTCGTGTAGAGCGAGTGGTGAGCACATAGCCACTCGATGTCACTCAGTGCCCGGAACTCAGCACCCGGCGCCCGCCACCCGGCATGCACAGCGGCCCTAGAGTACACACAGCAGCGTGGTCCGGACATGGAAAGACACTCCTTCCCACCCCACCCCCCTCCTTCCCGGTTCCCCAGCTGTGTCGTTCTCAGACAAAGGCTCGGGTCATGTCTTATAGATCTAGCCGAGGCGCACATTAGATTGTTGTTTTACCTCCTATCGACATCTAAGGTTATATCAGGATGGGTACCGACTTGTGACAATGCACACTCATGGTAGATTTATAATGCTGTCCCATTGGGAGACCACACCGCCAGCACCTTGGCATGATATCTCACACAGTCACATTATCCTGATACAGTGCTAACCAGACCTTTTCCTATCCTATCCTATTAATGCTAAGTGCCAGGCTAGCTAGCGACAAGAATCGAATTAGTAAGTCATTGGTTTGACTCGGCTGGGATTCGAACTCCCCACCTTCCGCATGGAAAGCCTGCGCGATACCGATTCGGTCACCGCATCGGGCCATCCATTAAAAGCATAAAAGCAATCCCTGTGAAAAGTTCCAGATCTACTTTCTTTATTGTTACATTGCAAAAGGTCTCTAACAGCCTGAGGAAATACATACGCTACAAACGATTCGTAATACATTTACCTAAAGGCCCTGTCACACTTTACCGGATTGAGGAAACGGATTGAAACGGACAAAAATGTTCTAATCCGGTGTGATTTGGACTTGAAATGTATCGATTATGTAACGGACGGTAACGGTTGATAACGTATCTAACTTCAACGGACAATTCAGTATACAAACAGAACTATAACGAACAGCAACGGACGTGTAATGGATATGTAACAGATGGGGAACGGACGGTAATGGATAATAACCGCATACGTCAGTCCGGTGCAATCTGTTACAAGTTTTGTGCATGCTCAAAACTTGTAATAGATCAGGCCGGATAATATCAACGGATATGCAATGGACACAAACCGGACTTTGCCGGATATTAACAGATTTTGTTCCATTTCAATCCGTTTCCTCAAACCTGTGAAGTGTGACAGGGCCTTAAGCGATTACTACATCAAATGTACAATATATTTGGATAAGCTTACATGGTAGGGAGGTCCACATGGACCGATGGTAATTGCACACTACAAGTACAAGGGAGTTATAATAGGCCTGGATAAGCATGTATTTTAATGGATTCCAATAAACTATTTAAACTATTGTGCTCTACAGTGTTTGTTTGTTGTGGTTTTACGTCCTAGCAATATCTAAGGTCATATCATGGCGGCTACCGACTTGTGACAGTGAGCACTCATGACAACTTTATAGCGCTGCCCCACTGGGAGACCAGGCCGACATCACCATGACCTGACACTGAGCAGACCAGTCCTTGCCGTATCCTAATAATGCCGAGCGTCTGGCTAGGAAGCAAAAAGTATCAGTTTTTAAGTCATTGGTTTGACTCCACCAGGGTTCGAACCCACGATCTACCAGCACGAGAGACGGACGCTCTAACCCATTCGGCCATCCCGTCTGGTCGCTCTCCAGTGAGACCTAGTTAGTCTAAGCACATCCCACAAAGGATTCCCGATGGCCTGTTGACGAGCCCCGGCTATGTCATGATTGCCATCGATTTAGACGTTTGGATATTGGATTTGCTGTGTTTACCACTTTGTTGTGGCACTTGTCAGGTGTGAGGATTTAATGTGCAGATGTCCTACAGGTGCAGCACTGTTTGACACGTCAACAATGTCTACTGATGTCAATTTCTAGGGACATTTCGTGACTGTAAGCTTGCGGCTAAATAGGCTGTAGCATGACCAAAACAACTTTATTTATTCACAATTATTGTGATCATGACTATGACTGGTTCTAAGCGGTAGTTATAAGTTGAGTATCTTGTAACAACCTATTCTCTATGCGTTATTTAGGGCTAGCAGTAGCAGGGTTCGTACGGTTACTTGAAAACCTGCAAAGTTATGGAATTTGATAATTCAGGATTTCAGTCCTGGAATAGTCATTGGATTTGTCTAATGCCAAGTACACACCTACCGTATACGATTCGCGCACTAAAACTCGCGACTCGACCCGATCCGCTTAAAACTGAAAACGGGCCGATTCATTTTTCGAATCGCGAATCGCAATCGTAATCGGCCCATTTTAGCCCTAAAACTGAGTTTTTAGTCGGGAATCGCAATCGCTAGGTGTGCACGGGGAGCGCACCCCTAGCGATTTTTGTGCGCGAAACGGGCAGTTTTAGATCATATACGGTAGGTGGGTGTGTACAAACGGTAGGTGTGTAACTGGCATAAAGATCTTGGAAAATCATGATATACCAACGAACCGGACCCGGTGGCTGAATCAATAAGAGCGCTGGCTTCCCATGCGGGTCTGGGTTCAAATGTGACGAATTCAAACCAATGACATACTCAATTTATACTTGTAGCTACCTACACTGGCACTCGACATTACTAGGAAAGGACGAGGGCTGGTTACCTCAGTATGAGGATAATGTGACAGTTGGATATCAGTCATTGTGTTGACAGTGTAATCTCCCAGTGGAACTGCACTATAAAGTCGTCATGAGTGCGCACTGTCACAAGTCAGTACTTGACCTGATATGACCTTACATGTTGCTAGGGCATTAGAAACATCAACCACATTGACACTGCAGTCAGTGTTAGTGCTCTCCCTATCTATTACTTAGAATACATTTTTGCTATAAGTACTATAACTGAATTAGCATTGTGTAGGGGTTCAGACCTATTTCTATATACTACTTACTAGCTACTACAGTAGATATTAGTACTATTTTCATATGCCACCTATCTAATACACTAGCAAGCATTTTCATGTGGTTGACTGTGATATGCTTTAGTGTTATATGGGGCTGGAAATCGCGTTCATGTAGATAATACTGCTGTAGATCTCCGTGCTGTATAATGTGACAAATCACTTTTGTGTGACTGACACTGGTAAATCTCCGTGCTATATAGTGTGGTAAATCACTTTTGTGTTGTTGACACGTGGTAGATTCCTGTTCTATATAGTGTGAGAAATCACTTTTGTGTGGTTGACACGTGGTAGATTCCTGTTCTATATAGTGTGGTAAATCACTTTTGTGTAGTTGACACGCGGTAGATTCCTGTTCTATATAGTGTGGTAAATCACTTTTGTTTAGTTGACACATGGTAGATTCCTGTTCTATATAGTGTGAGAAATCACTTTTGTGTGGCCGACATTGGTAAATCTCCATGCTATATAGTGTGAGAAATCACTTTCGAGTGACTGACTGTGGTAGATCTCAATGCTAGCTAGTGTGCAAAATGACTTTTATGTAGCTGGAACTGCGGTAGATCTCTGTGCTATATAGTGTGAGAAATCACTTTGTGTGGCTGACACTGATGGATCCCCATGCTTTATAGTGTGAGAAATCACTTTGTGTGGCTGACGCTGGTAGATCCCCATCGTATATACTGTGAGAAATCACTTCGTGTGGGTGACGCTGGTAGATCCCCATGGTATATTGTGTGAGAAATCACTTTCGTGTGGCTGACACTCCGGTAGATCTACTATATCGCTGAACATATGGAAGTTGCCTCCACCTGATGAGCAACATCCGGACTGTATTGGATCACGCCAACACCCATCATTATGCTGCGGTCGCGATGCGACAAAGACTGCTTTCATTACTTGACTGTCGCTCTCCATTTAGCTCTCTGCTGTGAGAGTGATGTGCCTGAGTCGGTCTTAATGTCTCTCAGCTTCATGTTTCTCTTGATGGTATCCTTGAACTGGAGCCGAGGGGGCACCCTCTCTTTCTGTAACCAGAAGACAGTTGAGAGTAGAGGATCTGCTTTGGTAGCCTGTCTGATGACATCCTCATGAGGTGTCCAGGCCACCGGAGATTCTGTTTGATCAGAAGATCTTCCATAGAGGGCAGGGTACCCAACACCCAATCAATAGACAATAGCTGCGTGTTACACCGGCGTATTTCAGAGCACATGGACCGACCCGCCAGTCTGCACCCTCACGGTGATGTGGGTGCAGAAGGAAGTGGTGCATAATGTGTTGATGTGTATTGAGGCAGTGAGAGAGGTGTTGATTAGGTCTGTACAATACTTGCATATATACACACCTATACATACACCACAAGTATATACATACATACACACATGCATGCATAGATGCATGCATGCATACATACATACATACATACATACATACATACATACATACATACATACATACATACATACATACATACATACATACATACATACACACGTACATACTTACTTACGTACGTACGTTAGTACGTACGTTCGTACCCGACAGGTCCGCATATGTAGACCAGACGTAGACCAGACAGGTCCGCATATGTATGTATGTATGTATGTATGTATGTATGTATGTATGTATGTATGTATGTATGTATGTATGTAAGTATGTATGTAAGTACGTATGTACGTACGTACGTACGTACATATGCGGACTTATCTGGAATCCACAGGCCCAGGCATATATATCTTCAAGCTCTGAACTTTCACACACATGTACATATACATATTCTCGAGCTCTAAGCATTCATACACGTGTACATATACATATCTCCGAGGTGTCTGAATGAATACATATACTTATACATATCCACTAGCTCTTAACATTCATACACATGTACATATGAGCCTGTCTCAAAAGGTGCTAACTCTTCGTTTTTTTGTCCATAGTAACGATTGACACAAAACAGCACAGAAACGGTTACACTGAAAACACAAGGACATTTGCTTCAAATCAATATGTATTCTATTGGGATTATGAAACACCATGTAAAAAACAAATCAGTTTATCCTGAGCAAATGCATAAGTAGATAGTGTGTTGATCATTACTATGGACAAAGTTTTGTCCCATATTGCTTAGCACCTTTTGAGACAGTCTCATATACATATCCCCGAGGTGTGTGCATGAATACACATACTTATACATATCCACAAGCTCTCAACATTCATACATATGTACGTACATATCCCTGAGGTGTGTGCATGCATACACATACTTATACATATCCACAAGCTCTCAACATTCATACATATGTATGTACATATCCCCGAGGTGTTTGCATGAATACACATACTTATACATATCCACAAGCTCTCAACATTCATACACATGTACATATCCATATCCTCGAGGTGTGTGCATGCATACACATACTTATCCATATCCACTAGCTCTCAACATTCATACACATGTACATATCCATATCCCCGAGGTGTGTGCATGAATACACATACTTATACATATCCACAAGCTCTCAACATTCATACACATGTATGTACATATCCCCGAGGTGATTGCATTCATACACATACTTATACATATCCACAAGCTCTCAACATTCATACATATGTACGTACATATCCCCGAGGTGTGTGCATGCATACACATACTTATACATATCCAAAAGCTCTCAACATTCATACATATGTACGTACATATCCCCGAGGTGTGTGCATGCATACACATACTTATACATATCCAAAAGCTCTCAACATTCATACATATGTACGTACATATCCCCGAGGTGTGTGCATGCATACACATACTTATACATATCCAAAAGCTCTCAACATTCATACATATGTACGTACATATCCCTGAGGTGTGTGCATGAATACACATACTTATACATATCCACAAGCTCTCAACATTCATACACATGTACATATCCATATCCCCGAGGTGTGTGCATGAATACACATACTTATACATATCCACAAGCTCTCAACATTCATACACATGTACATATCCATATCCCTGAGGTGTGTGCATGAATACACATACTTATACATATCCACTAGCTCTCAACATTCATACACATGTACATATCCATATCCCCGAGGTGTGTGCATGAATACACATACTTGTACATATCCACAAGCTCTCAACATTCATACACATGTACGTACATATCCCCGAGGTGTTTGCATGAATACACATACTTATACATATCCACAAGCTCTCAACATTCATACACATGTACATATCCATATCCCCGAGGTGTGTGCATGAATACACATACTTATACATATCCACAAGCTCTCAACATTCATACATATGTACGTACATATCCCCGAGGTGATTGCATTCATACACATACTTATGCATATCCATGAGCTTTGGCCAATCTAATCACACATGTCCATATGCATATCCCCGAGCTGTGAACATTTATACAAATGTAGACATACTTAACCACACCTTTTGTGTATTCATGCATACATGTACATATACAAATACCTGACTTTTGCACGCACACACACACAACACACTACCCGTGGCTCCCCTTACAACATACGCCCTTTGGGGGGGGGGTGTCCTCATCTCACCATTACAAAACCATATACCTGCACACACCACCCCAAGATGAGGCCCCACACGTAGCCCACATTAGACCACATTAGACCAGAGTGTCTGCCCTGTCTTTAGACACCCTAGTAGAGGTGTAGGGGGGTGGGGTACATTGGTCGTAATGCGAAGCATTACGTTTGATGCGAGGAGAGGAAGAGACCCTCCCCCCGCCCCTGCTGTCGCCCCTCCCTCCTCCCTCAGGCACTCGCCCTCCTGCCGTCTCCCAGCTCTTCCCTTTTCAAGTCTTGGCTACTCCACCTCGGATCTCTGCTCCAGCTCAGCCTCAGGATGCCTCAAGGAAAAGGACGTGGACGGAAGGGATCCCGGGCCGCCCCCCGCACCCCTCTCCAGCACCCGGCCGACGCGAGTCCCCGGCCTACGCCCCGGCGTCCCCCGTGGCGCCCTCGGGCCGCACCTCGGGCCGCGAGATGTCGACACTGCTGGAGGCACTCCAGCGTATCCAGCTCGACCATCAGCACTCCGCCGCCGAGGCGTGCCAGGCGACGGCCGACCTCCACGCCCGGATCGACTCCCTGGAGACCGGGGGGACCCGCCCGGGGATCCCCTCATCTCCCCCGAGGCGCCAGGCCGCCCCGACGCCTCGGGCGCCTACCGCCACTACAGCCCGGCCCCCGCCCCCGCCTCAGGCGTCCCTCCCCGGGGCCGCGCACCCGGAGTACGCGAGGTACCGTCACCTCCCCAGTCAAGCACCACCCGCCACCTCGCCGGCCTACCACGAGGAGGCCATCCGTCACAGCCCCGCCTCCGCGGCCGACGCCGTCCGGGACATACTGGCATCCGCCGAGGCACGCCACTCCGTGAGGCGCCAAGGGATCCCGGCCAACTACATCTTCCCCTCGGACCTGGTGAAACGAGGGGCCGAGAGGAAGCCGGTGAAGAGGGGGGAGGTGACAAAGGACGAGTATACCCTCGCCCTCCTCACCCTCATCGACCACCCCGACTTCCCCGCCCACTCCGCCCAGGGACTCCACCACCACCACCTAGCAGTCTGCCGGGATAACCTCGTGTACCCCTGGGCGACCGTCCGCCGGTACTCAGAGACCGTGTTTACCGCGATCGCGGACGGAACCCTCCCCCAGGGCTGGCACGACCCGGTAGCGCTCAACCTCATGAGACTAGACTGCCTCGCCATGCCCGAGGAGCAAGCCACCGCCGCCCCTGCCCGCCTACCCGACCCTCTCCACCGAGGCGCCCACCTCCCCCGACCCCAAGCTGACGCCCGCGCCACCTACGACAGGGACGCCCACGGGGCCCCCTGCCCGGCCTGGAACCGCGCCCCCGCCTCGTGCGATCGGGCCCACCTCGGGGAGGCCCACGGTGAGGCGCGGGACAGGCGCCGTCACGTCTGCGCATACTGCGCCAATGTGAGGCGCCTCCTAACCATGCACGGCGAGGCCGACTGCATCACAAAACAGACCCGTGAGCGCCAGACCCCCCCCGACACCTCGGCGGATTTTTGATCCGCCGGCCTCCCCCCGGCTGGCCTGGGGGGCCCCCTCCGGCGCCTCACCCTCACCACTGCCGACAGCCCCGCAACTCCCACCGACGACCTCCCAGCGACCACCGATCGCAGCGCCGCCCAGTCCCAGCCGGAGATCATCACCTCGGGCATCACGCCTCGAACCACATCCCAGCCCAGCCTCAGGAGGAACCCTCTGCCGCCGATCCTCACGACACCGCCTTCAACAACACCGCCGCCCAGACCCCGACCACCACCCCACCCAGCCCCGAGGACTTCGCTGCCCCCCTGCTCGACCCTCCTCGGACCTCCTCACCGGATCCCGCCAAGGAGCGGGCCTCCCCCTTTTTGGCCGCCCGCTCGCTGTCGACGCAGGCCCCGGACACTCCCCGCCCCGAGAGGGAGCCTGACCCCCGACGCGGCCCTCCTCTCGGCCGGCCCACCCCACCTGCTCCGCCTCGGGCGCGCCGCGAGCCCTCTCCGCCTTTTGGTGGAGGGCTCCTCGGCACCCCCTCACTCCACTGACACTTGATCTCTGTTTGTCTATTTTTACTCCGCTCCTCATGAGATTCCTTATTTTTATCACATTGTTCATTATTTACCTCTACTCCTCGTTTACCCTGTATGCCCTGTATCCCTGTCTGAGGCGAAAATAAAAACCCTTTATTTCCACCCTCGCCTCCTCTCTTCCTTTTCGCGCATCGGTCGTAATGCGAAGCATTACGTTTGATGCGAGGAGAGGAAGAGACCCTCCCCCCGCCATGCGCTGTCGCGCTGCTTTCTCACCTCGGCAGACGGCGCGGCGCGCCGCCCCCTCCCCCGCCCTCCGCGTCGCGCGGCGCTCACGCCTCACCCGACGCCGCTGCTCGCCACCTCTCGCCCTCCCCCGGGCCGGCAGCTTTCACACTTGTATATTGAATAGTCTTTGAGAGGGAGTGTCACTTCCAAGCCTGGCTAGGAACAGTCTTTGGAAGAGTCACCTCACATGCCCCCTCCCCCCCCCACATGGTATTGTTATGATCATTGACCACTGCATTGTACTCTGATTGGAGGAGTGAGTCATGTGACCACTGCATTGTACTGTGATTGATGAATAGGATCATGTGACAACGGCCATCTTGAATCTTGAGAACCTATATAAGCAATAAACCAGAGAGTCTCATTCTCTTACTTTTCATTCTTACCCTGTTTTCCTTCATTACTTGTAGTGCTTTCACTTGACCTATTTACACCACCCACACCATCAGCCGGCACGTTTACACTGGTATCCCACTCAGTCACATTATCCTGACACTGAGCACACCAGTCCTTGCCCTATCCTAATAATGCCGAGCGCCTGGCTAGGAAGCAACAAGTATCAATTTTAAAGTCATTGGTTTGACTCGACCGGGACTCGAACCCACGACCCCACGATCTACCAGCACGGGAGACGGACGCTCTAACTCATTCGGCCATCCCGTCTGGTTCATAAGCCGGCATCTGGTGGCGTATGAGTAGCGTATGAGTAGCGTATGCATAGCGTATGCCGACGTATATGACGTAACGCGCCTATGCCACCATACGCTCCCACAAAAAACCCTAATGTGACAGCCCCTTTAACAGCTAAAATCACTTTCAAATGTCGAGATGCGTCAAACTTTTCTGCGGAGCGGCAAAGATGGACATAAACATACCGTATGCACAACATAATGAATGTATGGAGAACGCATGCAGAACGTATGTCCGACCTATTGCCAGCGTGTGTTAGCGTATGAAAGCCTAGCAGAGCGTATGGCCAATGTGCCTACCGGCGAAAAATGCTTGCAATACGCTCACAGAACGCCGGTGAACGTTATATGCATAATTCGATTGCCAGAAGTACGCATTATACGTTACATATGTCAAGACATGGTGGAGAAATGCAAAACATGTTATACATACATTAGATTACGTTATCCATATGTTGTCAATATGCGGATTGTACGTTTTCTCTTGGTTCTCCATCCGACTGGTGTAGGTCAATGTAGTGCTACGTATGAACGTTTGTCAAATGTACCAACTCGTGTCGTAGAAGACTTGGAAAAACTAGGATTGGTATCTCCAAACCAACACGGATTCACTGGAGGCAAATCTTGCCAGACACAACTACTAGAAGTGATGGAAATTTGGACTGACTGGCTGGATCATGGCCTGGTATGGGACACCATCTATCTGGACTTCTCCAAAGCCTTTGATAGTGTGCCCCACAAAAGACTATTAAACCAAATCAAAGCTCTGGGAATATCCAGATCAATTTCTGAATGGATACAGGACTTCCTGTCTGAGAGAAAGCAAAGGGTAGTCGTAGGTAATAAAAAATCTTCCTTTAAGAATGTTTGTTTGTTTGTTGTTGTTGTTTTACGTCCTAGCAACATCTAAGGTCATATCAGGACGGGTACCGACTTGTGACAGTGCGCACTCATGGCAACTTTATAGTGCTGTCCCACTGGGAAACCAGGCCGCCGGCACCATGACCTGATATCCCACTCAGTCACATTATCCTGACACTGAGCACACCAGTCCTTGCCCTATCCTAATAATGCCGAGCGCCTGGCTAGGAAGCAACAAGTATCAATTTTAAAGTCATTGGTTTGACTCGAACCCACGACCCCACGATCTACCAGCACGGGAGACGGACGCTCCAACCCACTCGGCCACCCCGACTTTAAGAATGTCACCTCAGGAATACCTCAGGGAAGTGTGCTGGGACCAATATTATTTATAATATTTATAAATGACCTGCCATCCTAAAAATATTTGCGGATGATACAAAGGTCTTTCGGGCAATAAAAGATGTAAGAGATAAGAATCTCTTGCAAGAGGATATTCTGAAACTTGCACAATGGTCCAAGAAATGGCAATTGCCCTTCAATGAAAAGAAGTGCAAAATTATTCAGTACGGGAAAAATAATCCTCATTATTCCTATAATATGAAGAACGCTGTCCTGCAACAAGATGGCTATGAAAAGGACTTGGGTGTAACCTTCGACTCCGAACTCTCCTCCTTTCAGAAACACATGAGGACTATCATCTCAAATGCTAACCAGAGAGTAGGAATAATTAAAAGAACTTTCCATCGCCTCAACAAGAACAATTTTCTCATTCTATTTAAGTCTCTTGTTAGGCCAATTTTGGAATACTGTCCACAAATTTGGAGCCCAATTTTTTGGAAAGATATTCTGGAGATCGAAAAGGTTCAGAGACGTGCAACGAAATTAGTTGAGGTTACAAAGGTTTGTGTGTTTGTTTGTTGTTGTTTTACGTCCTAGCAACATCTAAGGTCATATCAGGACTTCCTACCCTTTCCTACAGAAGGAAAAGAAGTGACATAATTGAAGTACTTAAAATTATGAAGGGTTTTTTGGGGGTGTTTTTTTGGGGTCCATTAGTTGTTTAAGCAGGGGAAATTTCAGTCATAGACGACTGGTCTTCCTCATTCCACTGCTGGTCGATAGAAAGCCCGAGCCTACACTTTTACCGACCCAAGGGATTTTTAACCTCCCACACCACATAGATATGGTATGAGAGCAACCGGCCTTTGATGACGCTGTAAGTTATACACAGCGGTGGAAATCCAAATTGGCAGAGCTGGGGGCACGGGGAATCGAACCGCCGACCCTCAGATTAGGAGTCTGACCTAGAAAAAAGTCAGACACTCTAACCACTCCGCCACAGAGAACTTCACTTTTGATAAAATAGATACGAACAAATTTTTCACCTTGAATAAAAGAGAAGGCAGTCGGGGCCATAGTCTCAAACTAGTAAAACCCAGAGCCATTTCAAAGTTGAGGCAACACAGTTTCTCAAACAGGATCATAAATATATGGAACAGTCTCCCACAAAATGTTATTGATGCGCAGTCAATCAATTCATTCAAGAATAGATTAGAAAAAGCATGGGCTGATGATCCAGGGAAATTTGACCCCTTATTCACCACATGCTACTAATTACTCCTTGTGTTGCTTATTTACTTGCACTCAAGCAAAAATGAGACAAATAAGTGTTCACACTTCCTGTCTAGCGTTCGCTATATCGCTATATCGCTATATCGCTATATTCACCCTATTCACGCACGACCTAATTCGTCATCAGAACGAGGCTGAGTAAGCGTCGTATTGGAAATGGCCATAAGACACTACTGTGTGTCGATGTGCATGAACTACTACAGAAATTAAAGGAGTAAAATTTGAAGATATTCACTTTTCAAATATCATATTCATTTTTGCATACCTTTTTTCTATTTATTGGTCAATTTTCATGAAGATTGAGTGATGATCAGATGCATTTCAGTCGGCAATGTCAACAAAGTCACTCACCTTGGCTGCCAATCTTTCCCTAAATTCAAAATTGCATAACTTTCTTAATATAGATATATTAAAAAAATTAATTTTAACCCTTTTAAAGCTTTTATTAATTTGTAATTACTAAGACTAGTTGTTTAACTGTGTTGCACAGATAGCTATGCTGACAGTGCTGCATTACATGATACCACCATAACTATGCAGACTTGAAAGTTGAAGTTGACAGTCACATTGTAGTTAAAGAATGGGAAAAATCACCATGCAAGAGTCACCCAATCTTCCTGAAAATTGGCCAATTCACCCTATTCACGCGCGACCTAATTCATCATCAGAACGAGGCTGAGTAAGCATCGGTATTGGATATGGCGACAAGACACTACTGTGTGCCGATGTGTATGAACTACTACATAAATTAAAGGAGTAACATTTGAAGATATTCACTTTTGAAACTATCATATTCATGTTTGCATAGATTTTTTCTATTTATTGGTCAATTTTCATGAAGATTGAGTGATGATCAGATGCATTTCAGTAGGCAATGTCAACAAAGTCACTCACCTTGGCTGCCAATCTTTCCTTAAATTCAAAATTGCATAACTTTCTTAATACCGACCCACCCACGGGGAGGCTAATGACTAACACGTGTACATGTATATGCATAAACAATACTACTATACTAGTACCGACCCACCCACGGGGAGGCTTAAGACTAACGCATGTAGATATATACACATAAACAATACTCTTACTGTGCGTGACATCGACAAAATCCAGCAAACGGAAACGGAAATAGCTCTGTATGGGCGCTGCCATTTGTAAACTCGTACCGAGAAACCGAGAAATCCAGCAAACGGAAACGGAAATCGCTCGTAGAATTTCGGTCCGCAGCAAGCAGGGTGGACGACAGCTATTGGTTAATAATATATCAAAACAAATGCCCGCTGCCATAGAATTTGCCGATACGCCAATACACGCAGTGCAAAGCTTTGAATTTATTCAAAATTAAAAGAAATAAATAACAATTTGGCATAAACATGGGTGCACAAAGGCAATATTAATATTTTATTCCACGGAAACGACGCCGTATTCGATTTTCACGACCGCGACTCGGGTCATCCGAGTTGCTAGAATTTCAAATCGAACACCGCGAGTGGAGTAAAAAAATACACGCGCAATCATAAAATACTTTACTGTAGTTATATCGGGGGGTCGGTCCTAAGCATTGCTTATTCATATTACTCATAGAGGTTGAAGATGACTTCACCAAAATCCAGCAAACGGAAACGGAAATAGCACTGTATGGGCGCCGCCATTTGTAAACTCGTGTCGAATAACAGAATAATCAAAATCCAGCAAACGGAAACGGAAATCGCTTGTCGAGCCTATGGGTTTAATGGCTTGACAATGCACCGCCGCAGAGTAGCGCACACCGAATCGAGGAACAACTACACTGGTCCCTCCCTACAAATCTTCCATATATGGTCAGATGACATCACCGGGACCAGTGTATGTGTTCCTCCATGCTACTCTGCAGCAAATCTGTCAAGGCATTAAGTCCATAGGCCCAATTGACTGTATTCGGGGTCAGCTATTGGCTAATAATATATCAAAACAAATGCCCGCTGCCATAGAATTTGCCGATACGCGTAGTGCAAAACTTTGATTTTATTCAAAATTAAACGAAATAAAGAACAATTTGTCATAAACATGGATGCACAAATAAAATATTAATGGTTTATTCCGCGGATATGACAGCCGTATTCGATTATCACGAGAGTGACTCGGGTCACCCGAGTTGCTAGAATTTCAAATCGAACACCGCGAGTGGAGTACAAAAATACATGCCCAATCATAAAATACTTTGCTGTAGTTATATCAGGGGTCGGTCCTAAGCATTGCTTATTCATATTATAGATATATTTTTAAAATATATTTTAACCCTTTTAAAGCGTTTATTAATTTGTAATTACTAAAGCCGTGTTCACACCTGCAAGTTTGGTCGTAATGCGAGCATTGCGCTTGATGCGTGGAGAGGAAGAGACCCTACCCCCGCCTCCCCGGTCGTCGCGCAGCATTCACACCTCGCGCGACGTCCGCCCCTCAGCTCTCTTCCTCCCCCTCCCCCGGGCCGCTGCTTTCGCACCTCACCTGCCACCGCCCTCCCTTATAAGGCCGCCCGCCGGCCTCCTTCAGTCATTTGCCTTCCAGCCCTCCTCCGCGATCTGCCTTTTTCGTCTTGGCTATCCACCACCGCTGCTTCACCTCGGACCACTGCTTCACCTCGGACCGCTGCATCTCCTCGGACCGCTCCAGCATGCCCGGACACGGAAAGGGCAGGGGCCGAATGAGCTCCCGGGCAACCGTCATGGCCACGCCGGGACCCTCCTCGGGCTCGCCGGGAGGCTCCTCACCGTCTACGGCCCCGGCGTCTCCCTCGGCGCCCTCGGGCCGCCCCTCGGGCAGCGAGACGACCGCGATCCTCTCGGCCCTCCACGCATGGACGCCCTCGAGTCGGGGGGCCCCTAAGGAGCACCGGAGAGCCCCCCGGCCTTCACCTCGGACCGCTGGCCGTCACCTCAGACCTCGGACCGTTTCTCCACCTCGGACCGCTCCAACACCAGCATCATGCCCAGAAGCGAGGGGACGCCACCGCCCACCCCGGGGCGGTGGACGGCGTACAGCACACCGCCCATCCCAGCACCTCGGGCACACGTCGCCGGGGGGGCGCACCCTCCCCCGCCACCTCAAGCACCACCACCCGCCCCGAGGCGGCGGACGGCGTACAGCACACCGCCCATCCCAGCACCTCGGGCACACATCGCCGGGGGAGCACACCCCCCCCGGCCCTGCATCCAGGGTCCCGTCGACCACACACGGGCATCCGCGGCCGACGCCCTCCGGGAGACCCTGGCGTCGGCCGAGGTGCAGCACAGCGGGAGACACCAGACCTCGGCCGCCTCAGCGGATTTTTGATCCGCCGCCCCCCCCCCCGGCCGGCCCGGGGGGCCATCCCCGGCACCTCACCCAAACCCATGCCGACAACCCCTGACCACCACCGACAACCCCCCAGCGACCACCGATCGAAACACCGCCCAGACAGAGCCGGGGACCATCACCTCGCACCGCAGGCCCCAGACGCCGCCCATCCTCAGGACGAACCCTCCCCAGACAACACGGCCGCCGACCATCACGACCACCGACAACCCCCCAGCGACCACCGATCGAAACACCGCCCAGACAGAGCCGGGGACCATCACCTCCCACCGCAGGCCCCAGACGCCGCCCATCCTCAGGACGAACCCTCCCCAGACAGCACCGCCGCCGACCATCACGACCACCGACAACCCCCCAGCGAAACACCGCCCAGACAGAGCCGGGGACCATCACCTCGCACCGCAGGCCCCAGACGCCGCCCATCCTCAGGACGAACCCTCCCCAGACAGCACCGCCGCCGACCATCACGACCACCGACAACCCCCCAGCGACCACCGATCGAAACACCGCCCAGACAGAGCCGGGGACCATCACCTCACACCGCAGGCCCCAGACGCCGCCCATCCTCAGGACGAACCCTCCCCAGACAGCACCGCCGCCGACCATCACGACCACCGACAACCCCCCAGCGACTACCGATCGAAACACCGCCCAGACAGAGCCGGGGACCATCACCTCGCACCACAGGCCCCAGACGCCACCCATCCTCAGGACGAACCCTCCCCAGACAGCACAGCCGCCGACCATCACGACCTCCACGACACTGCCTTCATCACCCCACCCGACCCGACCCCGACACCCACCCCGCCCAGCCCTGAGGACTTCGCTGCCCCCCTGCTCGACCCTCGCCGGACCTCCTCACCACAGCCCCACAGGGAGCGGGCCTCCCCTTTTGGCCGCCTGCTCCCTGTCCACGTAGGCCCCGGACACATCATCACACCCAGACCTTCAACTTCCCCAGCCTCCGCCAAGAACCCCGCCCAAGCCTCGCCTGGGAATCCCTCCCGCGCTACCCCGGCCCAGGCCCCGACCTGAGACGCGGCCTATGCCTCGGGCCCTCGCCTCGGGCGCGCCTCGAGCCCTCTCCTCCATTTTGGTGGAGGGCTCCTCGGCGCCCCCCCCCCTCACATGAACTCATATCACCACTCTGACCTTTGCTCCTTATGAGCCCCTGATATAGCTTATTCATTGTTCTGTTGCTCCTCATGAGCCTTACTTGCTTTTTACCTTTCTACTCTTGCTCCTCATGAGCCTTACTTGCTTTTTACCTTTGTACTGTTGCTCCTCATGAGGCTCCTCACTGCTGCCCTGTTACCCTCTGTTGCCAGAGGCATCCCAATAAACGCCTCCTTTTTCCCACCTCCGCCTTGCCTTCTTCCTTTTCGCGCATCGGTTGTAATGCGAGCATTGCGCTTGATGCGTGGAGAGGAAGAGACCCTCCCCCCGCCTCCCCGGTCCGCCTTGCCTTCTTCCTTTTCGCGCATCAGGCCAAACTAGATAAGGCAAACTAGATAAGGCAAACTAGATGAGGCGAACTAGTGTCGTGTCCACACACATCGGTATCTGCGCATGAGCAAGTCCATACTAACCAGCGCCAGTTTCGGTTAGTCGACGTCTGCACGAGAGAGTGTGGGTTCGACCTAGATCTGTTTCGACTGAATCGTATTGTTTTGGAACGGTCAAAACTTCGGCTGGGCAGTGAAACCCTAAAAATAAATGATGAAAAAATATCTGTGCACAGCTAGCAGTTTCATAAAGCAAATTTACCGGAAAGTCAACAAACTCAGGTCTCGACTGTGACATGCTTAAGCCGCTTCAAGTAGACCGATACCGCTCATAGACATATCAACAGCCACACCATCCACCCATAATCTTGACACCCACGTACCAGGGCTGAGCTTGACCGAGCCCTAGGCAACACCACAAAGAAGACAACACCGGGAGCCGACGGAGTCCCTAACACTGCATGGACAAAGTTATCTGCCACTAACAGGGAAACTCTCCCCCCCTCCTCGACAATATCTTCTACAATGCGGACATACCCCAATATTGGAAGGATGCTGATATCATCCCCATCCCAAAGAAAACCCCGGGCGAAGTCAGACCCATCTCCCTTCTCCAATCCCTCGGGAAGGTTAGCGAAAGAATTGTCCTCGCCCGTCTCCAGATGGTCACAGAAGACCCCACCACTGGCCTACCTGAGGAGGTCATCGGCTACCGAGGAGGACGAGGCACCCAGCACGCCGTCGCCACCCTGATTGAGAGCATTTCCTATGGCCTCGGTAATGGACACGAAACAGCAATCATCTTCCTTGACCTCGAGAAAGCCTTTGAGCTTATCGACCACAACGTGGTACTGACATCAATGGCTGATCTTGGCATTGCCAGCCGGCCTCTTGCGTATCTCCGAAATTACCTCCAGAACAAGCGAGCCAGAGTATGTGTCCAAGGCACCTCTTCTCCCTACCTCCAACTAAAAAATGGCGTCCCCCAGGGTGCAGTGCTCAGCCCCCTCCTCTTCAATGCAGTGATGGCATCTCTCGTTAGGAGGCTTAAACAAGACCTAGCCGCCCGAGAGATCACAGACACAACCATAGTCTGCTACACAGATGACATCGCCATCACCTGCTCCCATGCGATCAACACACAGGATCTCGCTGAGCAGGTGCTCCACCTGGTAGGAAACGCCTGCCGGGACCTTGGACTAAAAATCTCCCCCACCAAGACCAAGATCATGCACATGTTCAGAGGTCAACCACTTCACCCCTTCTACCTAGATGGATCCCCTATCGAATGGGTCTCCACCTTCGACTACCTAGGTATCCGTCTAGACCGAGACCTGAACATGAGAGCCCTCTGCCGCCACTTGGATCTCCGGCTTCTCCTGGGGCGCCCCGGACAGTGTACTCACACTCTTCTACCGCCAGGCAGTCCGCTCCCTCTTCGACTACGCTGCGCCCACACTCGCTCTCACAGCCCTCGGGCTTGACAACCCCCAAACTCAACTACCCAAGAACAAGATCTTTTTGAACGAGTCCCAGAAACTTGAGAACATCCAACACCGGGCTGCCAGGCTTGTCCTCTGTGTTCCCGGCACCACCAGGATCGAGATCCTCCTCCTTGAATCCGGCCTCCCTCCCCTCCACCTCCGAGGCAAACAACTTCTCACCACCCATCTCACAAGAACCCTTTCCTCAGGCCTTTCAACAACAATCCGCAGAGCCGCGGCCTACCTCCGAGATGGCACCCGCAGTCACCCTCACATCTCCTACCTTCTCAAGAACGCCATGACCACCCTCAAGGACTCCCACGGACTCCACATTGCAGACTTCGCCCTGAGCCCTCACAAGCCACCTTGGGTTTCCATCCCAGTGGAAACCCGAACCACCAACCTAGTTCCTGCCAAGGCGGCTTACACCACCCCAGAACTCAACTCCCTGGCTCTCGAGGCCATAACTCAGGCGAAGGTGGAATTTCCTCTCGCAAAGATTGTCTACACCGATGGCTCCCTTAACCCAACATCAGGTAGAGCAGGAGCCGGAATCTTCATCCCCTTCTCCAACACAAAGAACACCACCAGGGTGTCAGTCTTTGCTTCCACTCTCGATACCGAGCTCGCCGCCATTCACTTGGCCCTCGAAGATCTCCACAACTCAAGTGCCATCATCATTACCGACTCTCTGAATGCCATCAAAGAGATCGCCCTCCCAAATGCCCGACACTCCCTTGCCGACGCAATCCAGATTAAAATCTTGACCAGACATCAGGCACACCTCAACACAGTCCTGCTATGGGTCCCCTCGCATATAGGACTGTATGGTAATGACCAGGCCGACTGTGCCGCTCTAGCCGGTGCCAACCGAGCAGACGTAGAGACAGCCATCCTTCCATCCATCACCAAACTGGCCGTTGCCGCTTCTCGAGCCACCACCAAACTCTGGGAACGAGCCACACAGAAGGAACAAGTACGGAACCCTTATTCAATAAGCTGGCTCTGGTACACCCTGGTCAGAACGAACATCCCCCATTCAGTCGGCCTTCCTGCTTCTACCCAAGTCGCCATCAACCGCTTCAGGACTGGCTACCGCCGTTGGATTGATGTCCCCAACCTCCAGCGCTGTCCCTGCGGAACTAAGATCTTTAATGTGGCCCACATACTTGCCTCATGTGGCACCGTCGACAGATCTGCGATCAGCGACTTCATGGAGGATGCTGACCACCAACTCAGCGACAATAGGGCCGCTCTGGCTATCCTCTCCAGGATTTCCAAGTCATCCTGGAAGGCACTTGCTCACTTCTACCGCCAGAACGCAGACATCATCAACACTGTCGGTCGCCCAGATCATGACATCAGGGACTAGCAGGCCCCACCTCATCGCCATAGCTGACTTGGTGCCACTACTAACTAACCACTAATTTTCACTGGCAACAAACAGGTAACCCCACCCTCTGCCTAACTAATCCCATCCTCACTTCTTCCTCTGGCCTTGGCCGGACTTACGGTGCATACCGGTGAATCTGGAGGGACTGAAGTTTGGATCCTGGTCAAGTCAAACCAATGACTTATAAAATGGGTACCTGTTGCTGCTCGGCGCTTGGCATTATGAAATCAGGACAGGGACTGGGCGCACAGTGTCAGGATAATGTGACTGTGTGGGACATCGGGTCATGGCGCCAGCGGCCTGATTTCCCAGTGGGGCAGCACTATAAAGTCGCCATGAGTGCGCGCTGTTGCAAGTCGGTGCACATCCTGGTATGGCCTAGGGTCTTACTGGGGTGTAAAACTACACCAACCACCCAGCCTCCCCCGGCCCTCTTAGAGGACTGTGGTTGGACTCTTAGGCTGCCTTTTTCCTTCCTCCCCCCCTCCCCTCTACCCCTCAATTACTCTGATCACTACCCACCGGAAGCCAACTCCCGACCACATGGGACTGCTTCCAGTGGTGCCCATTCAGTGCTGCAGATTTGCAGCCTTCAGCGCACCAATGCGACTGAAAACTCCCCAAAACAACAACCGTTCACATTAGGAAGTTGGGCCGACTTAAGAAAAGCCCTGTTTACACGGGCGATTTAAAATGCCTCATATAAAACGCCTTGCCTAGATCGATTCACATTTGCCGTGTAGACGCGACGCTGTGGCGTTTTAGGGCTGAATCGATTCATATGAAACGGTTCATCTATACCATGTCGCGAGGTGGTTTATACGAAGCGTTTTATATAAATCGGTTTGTCGATGGTAGTGTAGACGGTTGCGTTGTAGTTGAGGCGTTTTAGTGACGTCATATGCATGCACAGTCGAGCGGTTAGTTTGTTTACTCCCGGTGATTCGCGCGTCTGTTTTCATCACGACGACTGCAACTATTTGACCATGGCTTCAACAAGTGCGTGTGGACAGAGTTCTAACGAGAGTGCCAGGCATGACAACTGGGACGACGAGGAGGTAAAGATGCTGATCACACTGTGGGGTGATGACACGATTCAGCGCGAACTTGAAGGTTGTGGCCGCAACATCAACATCTATCGGCAATTGTCCGCCAGATTGACGCGGGGTTGTAGTGCCGGCAGAACAGCGAGGAACACGGTGGCGTGCAGGAGCAAGATAAAAGCCTGACACACACGTGCCGTAAATGCCGGGACAACAATAAGTAAGTGTTGAAAATAGCGTTATTTTGGTATATCAATTAATAACTGTGTCTCCCGTATCAAATGGATATCCATACAGGCGCAGAGTTGGTGAAATGGCAGAGAATGCAAAAACAAAAAAGGAGTCTGCAGTAGCATCTAAAATGCCTACCGTTTTTTCGACAGCTTGTACATAGGGGTTGCTTTCCATAAACCCTAGGTCTTTGCATTCAGCATCGATGTTATCTGATTGAATGAAAGTCGCTATGATAACACGACGGATTAGAATAATTTTTGTGCTAAATTAACAAAAAGGCTACGGGGGCCCAAGAAAGTAATAACCAAAGAAAGTAATAACACAAGTCATAATAGTTACACTAGCCATTAGCAATTGATGGTTTATTTTTAATGTGGACAAACTAACAAACGTACCCTTCTTTACAGAGCGTATGCATTTCATCGAATCTTTACTATTCTCTGTTCTAATGTCGCAATGCATTTACAGCCGCAGTGGCAGAGCTCCAAAGACCTTCCGCTACTACGACCTTTTGGATGCCATTCTGGGAACAAGGCTGACTGCTGTTCCTCTCCGGTACGTGGACACCGACGTAATGTCTGTGGACGGAGGTAAGATTCTTGAACCGTTTCCGATGACACGACCTTATTACATCGATTTAGGCATACGTTTAAACAAACTATGACTTTGCCGGAGACTTAAAACTATGGCAAATAAAACACCTAATGTTTCGCTTGAACCGTTTCAAATGAAACGACCTTATTAAATCGATTTAACCATACGTGTCAATCAACTTTATGTCCTGGCCCGACACTTTAAACTACTGAACATATTACACCTGCCATTTTTAAACCTTTCAGATTCGCCTTGCCGGACAGTTAAAAGAGCGCAAAATAGTACAGGTCACCTCATGTTGCGCTTGAACCGTTTCATGTGAAACGGTTGAAGCGCAACATGAGCTGACCTGTACTATTATTAAATCGCTTTAGCCGTCCCTTTCAACCAACTTTGTTATGTGAACGATATTGGTAATAATAGCCACAATGTACTTTGTAATTATATTGCAGAAGCCGACACAGAAGAATTGGTGGTGGGGGCGGAGGAAGAAATTGGGCATGATGTTCTCGTGGACGTCGAGATCGAGGTAGACCTGGAGAGCGAGGTGGGGACCCCCTCAGAAACGGCTTCCGTCCCGCGTACGCCCCCTCGCACCCAGGCCACGCAGGCCACACAGCCGAGTAAGGACATTTATAAACATTGCATTACATGCCTCAGTAACTTTAGGTTATATCGAGCATCTGTACCACAACGCAGTGAGGCTATAAAGATATATATATTTATATACATATATCGAAAACACATTAAAATAATTCACACACTTTTGTACAACATACAAACTAGTTGGGGATTTTGCCGGGGTTAATTAAATACACATGTTTGGCACCTTATTGCCGCTTGTGTATTGACCACTGGATTACAAGTAAGAAACCACAGCCAACAAATAACTGTAAGCCAACTTAGGCTCACTCTGCTTAATCAATGAACGTTTGTAGATCACATCCACGATTCCATCACATTGTCATTCTACTAGATACCACCTATGTTCATATTCCAGCCGTGCGCGCACCCAAGGGAAAGGGAAT
>JASIRB010003330.1:51521-93608 GCA_030323885.1 Branchipolynoe longqiensis | reverse complement strand
AGGCTAAGAAGGGGGAACAAGAGGGCGGGGAGGGGATAAGAAGGGATTCAGTGGCGGAGTCAACATAGATGCACAAGTAGTTGATGAACGTTAAAGGGGCTGTAACATGAGCAACACTGCTTTACTTGTGAACTTATCCACAATTATTATGATCAAATGTGACTAGTTATAATGTGTCCAGCTTGAAACAATCTATTCTCCATGAGTTATTTAGCGCTCAACGAGCACTTCTGATTCTCTGATAACATCGATGTTAACACTTTCTATTCCAACGCGTTCCTTATGTATTATTGTCATCATTCTCCGCACAATTCTTAAACTTATATATTGTAGTAGTCTGTACATGAGCTCCACTACCAAATGGTGGTGGCAGACACTACGCCGCACACCTATGCAGTTACATTGAACTGCGCTAGGTGGCGGCACACTAGCCACCGGGCATGGCCCCAACTGGGCTGCTCTCTACTGCGTGTGGCTAGCATACAACCCCACCCAACTATAGAGGCGATGTGGGACCTAGCGAGTTAGGGGGCGGGTCACTTGACTGTTGGCACCACAGAGAGTGGATAGGTTTGGTAATAAACCAGTGGAAGCGTACTGTCTCCAAATCTTGGCGTTCTTCCGTGTGTGCATGGATGAGTGAAAGACTGTGGAATGGTGGACATTGTGGTCTACTACAATATTATATGTGGGACAAAGTGCATTGACCCTTTTTGTTCATCCGTCTTTTGTATGTGTGCCATGTGGGTGTTTTTGTGGGTTGTTTTTGTTTTTGTCAGAATATACCATTTTCTTCCGTGCCGAGGCACTGGTCTTCCAAGTTCTAGCTATCAGCGATAGGCATTTCAGTGTAAATAGGTATCCCTGAGGGTCGGTAGCTAGATATTGCGGATCTAGGCGCAGTTGTGGTTAAAATGACAGATTCAGTCAAACCAACCAGTTTGTTGCCAATTAAGACCCTCCCTCCACCCTTATTTGGGACAGGTGTCTTATTTCACGAAGTCACGTGGTGCCGCTTTTAGTTTTGATGTTGTTTGTTGTTGATTTACATCCTAGCAATATCTAAGGTCACATCAGGACGGGTACCGACTTGTGACAGTGCGCACTCATGATGACTTTACAGTACTGCCCCCTTGGAAGACCAGGCTGCCAGCAGCCAGCACCATAACCCGATATCCCACGCAGTCACATTATCCTGATACTGTGCAAACCAGTACTTGTCCTATCCTATTAATGCTGAGCAGCAGGCTAGGTAGCGACAAGTATCAATTTTATGAATCACTTGTTTGACTCGGCTGGTATTCAAACTCCTGACATTCCGCATGGGAAGCCTGCGCTCTACCGATTGGGCCAGCACGTCCTGTCTTTAGCATTGATGTTTATAGCTCTCCTCTGCATCCACAAATCAGGACAGTTGCTGAGTGTCACCATGTGATTTCTGACCACAATTACTGGCTGTTTATCAAGAAAAAAAGTAAAGCGTGTTTTATTTAATGACGCCTCTAGAGGATATTGATTTTCATATCATCGGCTATTGGATGTCAAACATATGGTCATTCTGACAGATTTCTTTGGAGGAAACCCACTGCCGCCACATAGGTTACTCTTTCCGATAATCAGACTACGTGGACAGTTCCTATGGTAACTGACCTATCAGTCATTAACTCAACCAGGTGTAGAACCATGAAGACAAATGAAGGGGTCAGGCGCAAAAAGAGACAAATCCATGTCATTGGTTTTCTGTAAAGTAGACTTTACTGTTGTGCTTTCCAGTTAAAGTGCATGAATTTCAAATTGAGCAGGGCAGTATATAAAGTGCCTGTCACACTATGGCGGATTGAGCAACGGACAGAACCAGGCAAAGAATATTCTAGTCTGGTGTTATTTAGACTTGAAATGTATCGATTATGTAACGGATGGGTAATGGACGGGTAACAGATGGGTAACGGATGGGTAACGGATGGGTAACGGACGGGTAACGGACTGGTAATGGATATGTAATGGACGGGAACGGACGGGAACAGATGGGGAATGGACGGGGAATGGACGGGGTACGGACAGTAATGGATAATAACCCCATAGGTCAGTCCGGCGCAATCTGTTACAAGTTTTGTGCATGCTCAAAACTTGTAATGGATTGAGCCGGATATCAACAGATATCAATGGATATCCAACAGATATGCAACGGACATAAACCAGACATTGCCAGATATGAACAGACTTTGTTCAGTTTCTTTCCGTTTCCCGAATCCGGTGATGTGTGACAGAGCATGGGGCAGCTGCTGGGAAACAAATGGATTTGACTACCAGAATGATGGCAACTTCAGCTAAAACGTGGTAGTCATGGTTTCATTTTGACCTAGATGGCGCTTGTCAGATTTTGCACCTGAACCCTTGGTTGGTTGGTCGGTTGGTTGTTGGTTGTTGGGGAGTTACGTCCTGGCAACATCATAGGTCATATCAGAATGGGTACCGACTTGTGACAGTGTGCACTCATGGTAACTTTATAGTGCTGCCCCACAGGGAAATCAGGCCACCGGCACTATAAGCCAATATCCCACCCAGTCACATTATCCTGACACTGAGCTAACCAGTCCTTGCTTTATCCTATTAATGCAGAGTGCCAGGCTTGGAAGTGACAAGGATCAATTTTATAAGTCATTGGTTTGACTTGACCGGGAACCAAACTCCCAATCTCCGATTGCCCAGTCATTAACCGTTCAAATGTAACCAGATAAGGTAATTTTCCATATACTTTGGTAAATGTGGCAAAGACCAGTTAGGTTTGAAGGCACAATGTGTGGGGCGTGGGGTGTGGGTGGAAGGGGGAGTATCAGACACTTGCCATGGGCTCTTTATATGGTCTGGGTCCAGTTGTTAAAGGGCGATAATATAAGGATCATTCTGTGTACCACATTTTTGGTTTCCACGTTACATTGTTAATGACTGGCTTCTTTTTGGGGGGTTTAAAGTTGCATAGTCCGATGGTTTTGAGTTTCTGATATTTTCTGAGATAAATATATTAGGTTGATTGCTATAATCTACCTTACTTTAATTTGAAGTAACATTTATTTTAAATGGCTAACTTTTGAGATATTTGAAGTGTAAGCATGCAAAATTAATTTTGGTAAGCACGCCAAAACTCTGACACCATAGGTTTCTACAGTAAGAAGTTCTATTATATTGGCTCGATCTTCCCTTCTATGTAGACAAATGTTTAATAAATACACCATTATCGAAGTTAGATATGTAGAATCAAATCTAGATAATTCTTTTAGTTTTGAAAATGTTATGTTTTCATCGGACTATGCAGCTTTAAGTCCAATAGTTATTGCTGACTCTGTGTATTAAGTATGTTAGCAATACTACATGTATCTAATATATCCCACAAAATATATCCAAAATATCTTTGGTCGTAATGCTTGCATTACACTTGATTCGCAGTGAAGGAGGAGTACCCCCCCCCCCCTCTCTTCCTCCGCCGCCGGCCGTTGGGGTTGCATAACCCCCCCCCCCCTCTCCTTCCCCTCCTTATGATGCGCGAAACGGAAGAAAGCAAGGCGGGGGTGGAAAGAAAGGCGTTTATTTGACGCCTCAGCAGAGTATACAGAGGAAGAGAACAGGCTCATGAGGAGCAATGCAATGATAGCAACAAGAAAAGGGGCTCATAAGGAGCAATGCGATGATAGAGCTCATGAGGAGCAGCAGGGAAATGTACAGGAAAAATAAGAGAGTTCAGGCAGAGTCAAATGTCTGTGGGTGGTTCGGTGAGGGGGTGCCGAGGAGCCCTCCACCAAAAGGGCAGAGAGGGCTCGCGGCGCGCCCGAGGGGGCGAGGCGATCCACGTAAGGGTGGACCGCCTCGGAGGTCCAGGTGCCCTGAGGTTCCCTGTGTGGGCGGGAGTGTCCGGGGCCTAGGTCGACAAGGGGCGGGCGGCCAAAGATAGAGGAGGCCCGCTCCTTGGAGGGATCCGGTGAGGAGGTCCGGCGAGGTTTGAGCAGGAGGGCAGCGAAGTCCTCAGGGCTGGGCGGGGTGGGGGGGCGGTGTCGTGAAGGTCGGCGGCTGTGCCATCGGAAGAGGGCGCCTTGGTGCAGGTGTGGGGGTCTCCGGGGAGGCTCGGGGTCCCCCCGACTCCAGGGCGTCCGTACGGGCATCCATAAGGGCGGCAGTCTGGCGGTACTGGGTCTGGGGGCGCTGGATGGCCTCCATGATGGCCGTCGTGTCGGCGCCCGAGGTGCGGTCCGAGGGCGCCGAGGGGGACGCCTGGGCCGAGGAGGGTGAAGCGCCCCGCGAAGATCTTGAGGAGGGTCCCGGCGTGGCCAGGGCGGTCGTCCGGGAGCCCTTGCCTTGTCCTGGCATGCTTGGCACGGGCGGCGCTTCGATCGGTGGTTGCTGGGAGGTTGTCGGTGGACGTCATGGTCGGCGGCGGTGTTGTCTGGGGAGGGTTCGTCCTGAGGACAGGCGGCGTCTGGGGAGGGTTCCTCGTGAGGCTGGGCTCTGTCTGAGGTGATGGGAGGCAGGCAGGCAGACCTAGGTGATGGGAGGCAGGCAGGCAGACCTAGGTGATGGCAGGCAGGCAGGCAGACCTAGATGATGGCAGGCAGGCAGGCAGACCTAGGTGATGGCAGGCAGGCAGGCAGGCAGACCTAGGTGGGGCAGGCAGGCAGGCAGACCTAGGTGATGGCAGGCAGGCAGGCAGACCTAGGTGATGGCAGGCAGGCAGGCAGACCTAGGTGATGGCAGGCAGGCGGAGGCAGACCTAGGTGATGGGCAGGCAGGCAGGCAGGCAGACCTAGGTGATGGCAGGCAGGCAGACCTAGGTGATGGCAGGCAGGCAGGCAGCAGACCTAGGTGATGCAGGCAGGCAGGCAGCAGACCTAGGTGATCAGGCAGGCAGGCAGGCAGACCTAGGTGATCAGGCAGGCAGGCAGGCAGACCTAGGTGATGGCAGGCAGGCAGGCAGACCTAGGTGAAGGCAGGCAGGCAGATAGGTGATGGCAGGCAGGCAGGCAGGCAGACCTAGGTGCATGGCAGGGCAGCAGACCTAGCTGATGGCAGGCAGGCAGGCAGACCTAGGTGATGGCAGGCAGGCAGGCAGACCTAGGTGATGGCAGGCAGGCAGGCAGGCAGACCTAGGTGATGGCAGGCAGGCAGGCAGGCAGACCTGGTTCCTGACGAGCACGGGCGGGGGAGGTAGGGGTGGAGCGGCAGATGAGGCGCACCGAGCCTCCCCGGAGACCCCCCCCCACCCGCACCAAGGCGTGGGCGGGGAGTGTCGGGGGCCTGCGTCGACAGGGGGCGGGCGGCCAAAAAAGGAAGAGGCCCGCCCCTTGGCCCGCCCCTTGGCGAGGTCCGGAAAAATGGAAGAGAGCTGGAGGGCGGCAGGAGGGCGAGTGCCTGAGGGAGGCCGGCGGGCGGCCTTATAAGGGGAGGGGGACGGGCGACAGCAGGTGAGGTGTGAATGCTGCCGGCCCGGGGGAGGGCGAGAGGCGGTGATCAGTGGGCGTCGGGTGAGGCGCGAATGCTGCGCGACAGGGGGGCGGGGGAGGGAGCGGCGCGCGGCGGCGTCGGGTGAGGTGAGAGCGCAGCGCGACAGCCCGGGGCGTGGGAAGGGTCTCTTCCTTTCCTCGCATCAAACGTAATGCTTCGCATTACGACCAAGTGTGTGTGTGGAGGAGGAGGAGGGCTTCTATGGGGGTTAGCTTTGGAGGACGCTCTTACTGCCCCCCACATCGCGTCCCCCCTCCCCTCCCTCAGTTCCGACACATCCACACACACCCACTCAACACGCACATATCGCATTACGACTGTCATGGGGGTGATGAAAATGGGAAATACTGCGCCTAGAGCGGGACTCGAACCCACATCTCTTTGCATTCCGGGCCAGTGTGCTAACCATTACACCACCTAGGCTCCCTGATATCAACACACTCCCCACGCCTACCTGTCTATGTGGTTACTTGCCTGAGAGGTCAGTGCAGACCACTACACTCGTCCCCCTGGAATTGTAAGTCTTGTAATGCTTACAATTACATACATACAGGCAATGCACTAACACATACATACACAGGGTAGGTTCAACAACCATACAGCGCAAAGCTTGTACAGGATCCTGGTCACGGCACCAGTGTCATGGGGGTGATGAAAATGGGAAATACTGCGCCTAGAGCGGGACTCGAACCCACATCTCTTTGCATTCCGGGCCAGTGTGCTAACCATTACACCACCTAGGCTCCCTGATATCAACACACTCCCCACGCCTACCTGTCTATGTGGTTACTTGCCTGAGAGGTCAGTGCAGACCACTACACGACCAAACTGCCTCCCAGCTTTCCCTCTCCACTCCGCCTCCTACCCCTGCCAGACACACCTCGAGCCGCCCCTCCCTCTCCCCGCCAGCAGTGTTCCACCACCACCGCCCCGCCCCCCACCACCCCCGCCGCCGCCGTCGCCGCCTTGCGCCCTCCCCCGGCGACACCGCCTACCTCCACCACCCCTCCCCGGCCTCCCGCGACCCCCCACCCCCCCCCTTCCCAACCCTCGGCCCATGGGCCCCCCTCCCCTCCTCCACCACCGACTTCAAGCAGCCTCTCCCTCACAACAACCGCGCCCCCTCCCCCCTCCCCTACCCCTGCCCCCCCCCCATCCATGTCCCTGGACCCTGACCCCCCCCACCTCCTATCCCCCCTCGGCGACTTAGGCGAACCCATCGTCAACGTCGTCCGCCCCCGATGGGAGCGCTACCCCACCTTCTCCCGTGCCTACGATGCCCTCCGGTTCGCGGGCCTCCCTAATTTGTTGGCCGCCCGCATCCCCCTCCCCTCAGGCCCTCTCACAGCCTGCCTGCGTGGCCCGCCTCCACGGATACCACGACGGCGACCTCATCGACCTCCTCGAGTTTGGCTTCCCTGCCAATTACTCTGCCAGTACCCCCCCCCCCCACCCTACCTACACCAACCACCGTGAAGCCCCGGAGCACCATGCCCACCTCCGCGACTTCATAGCCACTGAGCTTGCCCACGGCGCCCTCGCGGGCCCCTTCCTCACCCCCCCCCCCTTCATGCCCTGGGCCCAGGTCTCCCCGATGATGACCCGCCCCAAGTCCGATCCGGGCAAGAGGTGGGTCATCGTTGACCTCTCATACCCCCCCAGGCTGCAGCGTCAACGCTGGCATCCCTAGGCGCGAGTTTCTCGGCAGGCCCCACGCCTATAGCCTCCCCAGTGTCGCCGATGTGGGTCGCCGCCTCGTCGCAGAGAGCCCCGGAGCGTACACCTGGACGGCGGATATCTCCCACGCCTACCGTCAGCTCCAGGCCGACCCTCTCTCCTGCCCTCTCTACAGCATCACCCTCGATGGCGCGACCTACGTCGACCTCGCCCTCCCCTTTGGGTGCCGCTCCTCCGGCGCCGCCTGCGTCCGAGTCACCTCCGCAGTCGCCTGGGTCCTCCGCCGCGAGGGCTTCCACGCCCTCGTCTACGTGGATGACTTTGTCGGGTGCTAGCGCACCTTCCTGAGGGCCCGCCAGGCCTTCGACGCCTTCATCGCCCTCGTCGGGGCCCTCGGCCTGGAGGTCGCCCCCGGGAAGTGCCACCCCCCGGCAGTCCGCCTCACCTGGCTCGGCTTCGCCATAGACAGTGAGGCGATGACCATCCGCATCGCACCTGACAAAGTCGAGGACCTCATCCGGGACTGCGAGGCGCGGGTCGCCCACCCCACCCTCGGGCGCCGTGACCTCCAGAGTATCCTCGGGCGCCTCAACCACGTTGGCAGCTGTGTCCTCCCGGTGTCCTCCCAAATTCATGGCCCGCCTCCTCGCCGCCCTCCGCACCTGCTATGGAGCCGCCTCCATCACCCTCGGCGACGACGCCCTCCGAGACCTCAGGTGGTTCGCGGCCTATGGCCGCGCATCTAACGGCCTCTGCCTCCTCCGCGCCCCTGAGGTCCACCGAGTGGTGATCGAGTGCGACTCCTGTCTCACGGGCGGAGGCGCCTACTCCCCGACCCACTGCTACGCCCGAGGGTACTCCTCGGCCTTCCGGGAGCGGTACCCCACCATCCACCAGCTCGAGGCCGTCAACCTCGTCATTGCCCTCCGGACCCTCCTCCTCCATGACGTCGCGGGGGCCACCGTTGTCATCAACACCGACAACCTGGCCTCCGCGCCGCCCTCGAGTCCGGCCGGGCCCACGACATGGCCCTCGGCACCTGCGCCCGCGAGCTCTGGCTCATGGCTGCCGAGGGCTCCTTCACCCTCGCCATCCTCCACAAGCCCAGGGCGGAGCTCGTCCTCGCCGATGCCCTCAGCCGCGCCCACCTCCCCCGGCCCTGCGCCGAGGTTGCTCGGACCGAGGTGGCTCGCCTCGGGCTCACCTACCTCTACCCAGACCACGACGCCTTCCCCTACAATCCCGGCCTCTGATTGCGATACACCGCGTCCGAGGTCGCGGCCCTGGTCGGACTTAGGATCGCCGCCCTCGCCCCTGTGACCTGGAGGAATCATCGTCGCCAGGCCGAGGGCTACGTCTCCCCCTCAAGGACATCATGCCCCAGGGCCCTGGACCTCGGCGCGGTCCACGCATACCTCCCTCGCCTTGCCACCTCTGCTGCCCCTCGAGCCCTCTCCTCTCTCTTGGCTGAGGGCTCTTCGGGGCCCATCCCCTAACATTGACATTGACACTCATTCTTACATCTTTGCACTTTATTATCCTTGTACATTTACCTCCCCACCATTGTACATTGCCCCCCCACTTTACTTAATAAAGTGTGTTCTTCCCACTCCTGCCTTGACTTCCTCCTTCGCTGCGCATCGGTCGTAATGCTTGCATTTCGCTTGATTCGCAGTGAAGGAGGAGTACCCCCCCCTTCTCTTCCTCCGCCGCCGGCCGTTGGGGTTCCCCTCCTTATAAGCTGTAGCCATAGGGAGTCTATATAGACCGCCAAATGGGGACATTGAGGATTTCACAACACAACTTGAAGCATCCCTAGACAATGTGTCAAAACTCAGAAAAGCCGAAATATTACTATTAGGGAACTTCAATATAAACTACAAAACAAACAACAAGAACAAACACTCACTACAGAACTTACTCAAAGGAAGAGGATTACAGCAAAAAATTAGTGAACTAACCAGACTTGGAGAAAACACCTCAATAATAGACCTAATCATAACAAACTCAAATCATGCCCACACCTCAGGAACTAGTAACTGGGGCATTAGTGACCATAAATTGATATATATTACTAGAAAGAAAATAAAAACCAAAAACAAAACTACTCTCTGTATTGGTAGATCATACAAAAATTACACGAAGGAAGCACTAGCAGCACACCTAGAAAAAAAAGTGAAATTACCAATAACACCCGACACAGATGTAAATGACCAATGGAACACTATCATTGGGGAAGTGAGAAGTCACCTTGACACTACCTGTCCAATAAAAAAACTTAAAATTAAAAAAAACCAGGACCCATGGGTAACCCCAGAATTAATCAACGCAATTATGGACAAGTATAAGGCAGGTAAAGTGGCTAAAGCAAGCGGGAGACTTCATCACATAGAAGAGTACCATAAAGCAAGAAATCGAAGCCATAAATCAGTGAGGAAGGCCAAAAGGAAATTTATTATCACTCAAGACCAAAAATGGGGTAAAAACTCGCATAAATTCTGGAACAAGGTAAAAATCCTAATCCCAAACAACAAAAATATAGATACAATTCAATCAATCAATAGTTCCATCCTCTAGTCGAGGGTTGGATGCAATGGTTCTCCACTTGTCCCGATGTTGTGCTGTTCTGATAGACTGTGAATAATTCAAGCCTGTCCACTGTGAAATATTTGTAAACCATGATGTTCTTGGTCTCCCTCTCCCTCTGCTGCCATTCACCTTCCCTTCCAACAATGTACGGTATATTGAACTCTGACGAATGATGTGGCCAAAATAAATAAGTTTCTTTGTCTGTATAGTGGCAAACAAGCTTTTCTTATTTTTAATTTTTCTGAGAACTTCTTTGTTGGTGATCTTCTTTGTCCATGATATTTTCATCATCCTTCGATAAGTCCACATCTCAAATGCTGCTAAACGTTTGTACATTTTCTTAGAGATTGTCCATGTCTCTGCCCCATACATTAGAGTAGACCACACATAACACTGAAGAATACGCTTCCTTGTTTGTATTAATATCTTACTTGATGTTAACACTCTATACATTTTGGAGAATGTTGTTCGGGCTATTGTTATCCTTCTTTTAATTTCTTCCTCACATCTCCCATCATTTGTAATCTTTTGTCCGAGATATATGAATTCGGATACTTGTTCTATGTTTGTGCCATCTATGGTTATATTGACATTTGGTTTATCTGTCTTTTTACTTATAACCATTGTTTTGGTCTTCCTGGCATTCATCTTCATGTTGAATAGTATTCCAGCTTTATTGATTCTATTCACTATATCTTGTAGGTTTTTCTCACTGTCTGCTAGTATTACACTGTCATCGGCATATCTAAGATTGTTGATGTTCATGCCACCTATTGTCACTCCCTTGCAATCTTCAATGTGTCTGAAAATCATCTCTGTGTACAGGTTAAATAGACATGGTGACAATACACACCAGATACAATTACCTTATACAATAATGAGGGAATTGAAATCAGCAACAAGGATACAGCAAACATAATGAACAAACACTTTTCTACCATAGGAAATAAACTATCCAGAAAATTTAACTCTAACTGGGCCACAAGAGCACCACAACTAAACGTAGTGATAGGGGATTGGGTAACCACAAAAAAAGAAATAAGTGATCTCATAAAAACAGTTGATTGCAATAAGCCGTCAGGCATTGAATATACCTCGAGTATAGTACTGAAGGATGCATTCAGATGCATCCCAGAGGCCTTATGTAGCCTATTCAACACATCTTTCAGAGAAGGTACCTATGTAGACTGCTGGAAGCTAGCCAAAGTAACCCCACTCCACAAAGGGGGGGACAAACAAGACCTGGGCAACTATAGGCCTATCTCAATACTCCCACTGCCTGGGAAGTTAATGGAGAAAATAATGCATAGGCACATTATGGATCACCTGATCGAACACAAAATACTAAACAGTAAACAAGGCGGATTCAGAAAATTCCACTCGACAATTAAAACAATTGCTAACTTAGTAAGCGATATCTCAAATAATATCAATAAAAAGAACCTAGTGGGTGCAGCGTTCATAGACTTCAGCAAAGCCTTTGACACGGTGGACCACACTATCCTAATCAGCAAACTATCCCAAATGGGAATAACGGGAGTAACGGGAAAATGGGTAACAAGCTACCTAAAAAAACGAAAACAATGCACAGCAATAAATGGAACCATATCAAGTGAGGAAAAAATAAGCTGTGGCGTACCACAAGGGTCAGTCCTGGGACCACTCCTCTTCCTCATATATATAAATGATCTAAACAACTGGCTAGACACTGAAAACATCCAACTATATGCAGATGATACTGTGGTATATACTGCAGGCAAAACATCTGAAGAGATCGAAACAAAACTAAATCAAACACTAATGAAACTAACAGAATGGTGCCATCTAAATAAGATAACTATAAATAGCAATAAATCAAAGACGGTGCTATTCGGTACCAGACTAACCGGTAACAACAAAATAAAATGTCTCCTGGGAAACAACGAGTTAGAACAGGTAGACAACTACCGATATCTGGGAGTGGACCTGGACAGGCACTTAAACTATGACCTTTGCATAACAAACACTATCAAAAAAGCAAACCATAAAATATGGCTACTGGCAAAACTAAGGTACTACATGACTGAAAGCATGGCAATCAAAATATATAAAGGAATGATCCTTCCCTACTTCGACTACGGTGATGTAGTATACATGGGGGGAAGTACCAAACTACTCAACAAACTACAAGTGATGCAAAATAAAGCCCTTAAAATATGCCTCCAAGTACACAAAAGATATCCCACGATAGAACTACACAAAAAATGCAAAGCAACACTATTAACAAGCAGAAGAGAAACACACCTGAAAATACTAGCACACCACTACACCACGAAACCGGATTACACAGTAGCCCCCCGCAGACACATGGCGGCCCCAATACTCCTAACGGAAAGAAGCAACATGAAAATACATGAGAGAAGTGTACTAACCATGGCAGCACATGCCTGGAATAAACAAAATGTAAAATTACGGGCAATCCGTAACCCTGACCACTACAAAAAATTCTTAAAGAAAACAATTACTTACTGACACAACAAAACCGCACCTGCCCCTGAGCGCCGTCAATGCTTGCTGTGTACTGGCACAGAAAGCAAAAGACAGGCCAGGAAAAGTGGTAGGCACTAAACAGAAAAAATAGGAAAATTAGCCCTCCTAAGTATTAAGGAAATCAGGAAAGCTATCACCATATGGCGCAGTCCACCTGGGTATGTGTAATGGCACAAACCAACACAGAAGTGGACAGGCCACGGTCATGCAACTGATCCACCCTGAAATATAAAATGGCTAGGCAAACAACACAGCCATCCCACCTGGCCACAGTTCTAAAGGGTCCGAGTATGTTCTAGCACACGAGTGCACTATCTAAGGACAGGGTTTAGGTGAAAGGATGCTGTAACAAATCAAAAATCAAAAAAATCTGAATGGAACGGGATCCTCTCCCACAAGCCTGCATGTCACCCAAGTAGATGTACATAGTAGGCTAAGGTATCATTACTCAGACTAGACAAAAAAAACTGGAAAATTACAAAAAAACTAACATAGGCTATTACTAACAACCAAAATTGCAGAAGGCTGACCCGAGCAGACACAGGTAAACACTCCTGGGCAAAGGAACAGATCAAGACAGCGCCACAGATGTCCAGCGTTGAAAACAAGCACCCTGACAGGAGCTTATACGTTATGGGCAGAGTAAATACCTTGTCAATAAAAAATAAATTTAAAAAAAGCTGCCTCCCAGCTTTCCCTCTCCACTCCGCCTCCTACCCCTGCCAGACACACCTCGACCATTTTTCTCCACCCATCCACCCTTACTATCTTACCTACACCACCTAGGGCTGAGGGCTCTTCGGGGCCCATCCCCTAACATTGACATTGACACTCATTCTTACATCCTTGCACTTTATTATCCTTGTACATTTACCTCCCCACCATTGTACATTGCCCCCCCACTTTACTTAATAAAGTGTGTTCTTCCCACTCCTGCCTTGACTTCCTCCTTCGCTGCGTATCATATGATTGTGTGCTAAAGTGAAAATATGAAAATTGGCACATTGACACCAAACTTGGTACCAATGCATTTTGTTCAACTTTTATTTCTTGCAAGAAACAATTGCTTTGGCTTAACTGTAATCAATAAAAGCTTGTTTGACTTTGTTGTGTGTGTTAAAATGATGTTATGAATGTGTGTTAAAATGATGCTATGGATGGATGTTACACTGTTAATTTTAACAGCTTTCTCATTTTACATAAGATAAAAATCTAAAAGTGAAAAAAACTATTTAAACTCCGACGTATGCACAATATATAAACCTTCATATAAATATGGATTCTTCTATTATTTGGAATGGTTTTTTCACAAGTCTCGTTCTTACAACCACATCAGTAATGTAAACTCTTATGAAATTGCCATTTAGAGTCACGGAAATTGAAGGTTCTCATCAGTCACCTCGCCAGTCACGGATCGACCCCAAAATCCCACGAATTTCTATACCTTCGAACAAAATATCACGAATTTCTCGGCATTATTAGGATAGGGCAAGGACTGGTTGGCTCAGTGTCAGGATAATGTGACTGGATGGGATGTCAGGTCATGGTGCTGGTGGCCTAGTTTCTCAGTGGGGCAGCACTATAAAGTCGCCATTAGCGCACACTGTCACGAGTTGATACCCGTCCTGATATGACCTTAGATGTTGCCTGGATGTAAAACTCCAACAACCAACCAACCAGCCTTTTGCAGCATTGTCAAGTGTGTATGTGTACTCTCAATCAGAAGGACAGACATGAACAGACTGCGTGGGCCTCAGCACCCTAATAAAAGGATCGAACATGTGAGTAAAGGCCCTGTCACACTATGACGTATGGCGCCGGCATGTGCGTCACGTGTTGAAATAAATTTCAAATCAAAATAGGTCGGCATACACCAAACTTTTTGCGCTGCAAGGGGTACAAATGGGCATACACACAACATACACACAACGTATGTAACGTATGCAGAACATATCTCTGACCTATTGAGAGCATTCATGTGCCTCACAAAACGTTTGCAAAACGTTCGCATACACTCACGGTACGCTGACCAACGTTATGTATGTTACTCCATCGCTAGAAGTATGGCGTATATGTTAAGTACACTGGAGATACGGCAGGCATATGTTCGAAGTACGTTAGGAGTATGTTATGCATCCGTTGGCAGTACGCGGACTGTACGTTCCCAACAGGCTGAATGTATGGCTAACATGCAGCAACGTATTCCAATGTATCCCTAGCGTACTCCCAATGTACACCGATAAATCCTGAATGTACACACAGCGTACGTTCAACATACGAGGCATGTGTTGGAAATTTTGAGCATGCACAAAATGTTTTCAGAGCCTCGACGCACAGCGAAGTAAGACGACGTATAACGAAATACCCAGAATGTACCCGACATACCCCCAACGTATACATACTGTATGACGATGTACGCCGGTGTGTTGGTCGAAAATCACATTCGTCGGCATACGCTAAGGCTATACGTCGCAGTGTGACAGCCCCTTAAGAACGCCGGGTACCAGCATTCAGTCATATCAGCTTTACTTGTGGAACCCGGTGTTGCGGATTCCGAGGGACTCCAGTTTGCCAGGGACAATTCCATTCAAATGCATTGTCAACGGCCATGAGCAAATCTTCATACAGAAAAAATCAAATATCTCTAAAATTAGACCACCTAGAAACAAATCGCTTCGTACACATATAGAAAACATCTTTACCATTAAGATTATATTAAATTGATAAGGTCAGGGTCACCAAGATCACCAACAAAGAAGTTCTCAGAAAAATTAAAAATAAGAAAAGCTTGTTTGCCACTATACAGACAAAGAAACTTATTTATTTTGGCCACATCATTCGTCAGAGTTCAATATACCGTACATTGTTGGAAGGGAAGGTGAATGGCAGCAGAGGGAGAGGGAGACCAAGAACATCATGGTTTACAAATATTTCACAGTGGACAAGCTTGAATTATTCACAGTCTATCAGAACAGCACAACATCGGGACAAGTGGAGAACCATTGCATCCAACCCTCGACTAGAGGATGGAACTATTGATTGATTGAAGGTCAGGGTTCTTGATTTCTCTTAATTTGGAATAAAACTAATGTTTTTCACTGCGCGTACCTTCCAACTCAAGGCATTGTCAATGGCCGTGAGCAATCTTCATACAGAAAATACAGGAAAAGTTAAATATCTCTAAAACGACACCACTTAGAAACAAATCGTTTGGTACACATATAGAAAACATCTTTACCAAAAACATTATATTAAATTTATAAGGTTAGTGACGATGCTGTTCGATTTTGACGCATGCTCAGAAGCGATGTGTCCCTGGCAAACTGGGGTCCCTGGGAAACCACAACACCGGACTTCCCACGTGACCTCAGCCTGTGAGGTCACGGCGTCCCGGCGGGCTGCATGCGTGCGTGTGTGCGTGTATGTGTGAGGTGGTGGCGAGGGGGAAGTTATCTGTGTGGGGTGGGTGGGTAGGGGTGGATATGTGGGTGTGGGTTGGTGGGTGGTTGTGTCCGTTTTTCCGTGTGTGTGGGTGTGTGTGGATATGTGGGTCTGTGTTGGTGGGTGGGTGTGTCCGTTTGTCTATGTGTTGGTGTGTGGCCAGACAGAAAACACCAGGACTGGTTCGACCCCAACAATCAGGAGCTACAAAATCTTATGAGCAGAAGAGACCAAGCCCACCAGAGAGTGTTGCAGACCAGGAACACTAGATCCACCACTGCAGCATACAAAGATGCCTGCAGATTGCTACAAAAATGCACCCGTGCATTGAAGTCAGACTGGTGGGAAATGAAGGCAGAGGAGCTGCAGAGAGCTGCAGACAGAAACAACATGAAGGGCTTCTACAGCGGACTGAAGGAAGTGTGGGGACCCGTGAAGAAGGGAGCTGTTCACCTGAAATCAACAGATGGAACGGAGACCTTTTCCGACAGCAAGAGAGTTGTGGCAAGATGGAGCGAACACTTCCAGAAGCTACTCAACGTCCCTGGCGACATAGATCACGAAGCTCTGAACAACATCCAGCAGCGCATTACCAAAACATGCCTCGATGAGATTCCAACCATGGATGAGATGGCTAGAGCAATCGCCAGCCTGAAAGATGGCAAAGCACCTGGGGGTGATGGAATTCCTGCCGAGGTATGGAAGCATGGAGGAGACAATCTGCTCAACAGACTGCACCAACTAATCACCAATGCCTGGGAGGAGGGTTCTGTACCCCAAGCATGGAAGGATGCCAGCATTGTAACCATCTACAAGAAAGGTGATCGAACAGACTGTGGGAACTATAGAGGAATCTCTCTTCTTTCCATAGCAGGGAAGATCTTCGCCAGGATCCTACTCAACAGACTATCTATTCACATAACACCTGGTGTGGTTCCAGAGTCACAGTGTGGCTTCAGAGGTAACCGGAGCACTGTGGATATGATATTTTGTCTCCGACAGCTACAAGAAAAGTGCATTGAGCAGGACCGACCACTGTACATGGTATTTGTCGATTTCACTAAGGCATTTGATACAGTCGGGAGAACCGGGCTATGGCAGCTACTGAGGAAGTACGGATGCCCAGAGAAGTTCACAACTATGATCGAGGCTCTACATACAGGAATGATGGCGAACGTTAGTGCTGGAGGGGAAGTCTCGGAATTGTTTGGGGTTACCAATGGGGTCAAGCAAGGTTGTGTGCTGGCCCCCACGCTCTTCTCCATCTTCCTATCAGCAATGCTAGACGAGGCTTTCCGAGACATGGGGGATGGCATTTATATACAGTCCAGACAGAGCGCTGACCTATTCAATGTCGCACACTTCAGAGCGAAGACCAAGACTACTCAGATACTGGTGAGAGAGCTACTATTCGCAGATGACAGTGCACTGGTTGCCCACTCTGCTGAAGAGACCCAGAAAATAGTGGACGCTTTCTCCGATGCATCAAAGAAGTTTGGCCTGAAAATTAACATCAAGAAGACGGAGGTGCTGTACCAACCCAACTCTACAAGAACCCGAGAGGAGGAGATCATGGTTGACGGAAACAAGCTGAACTCTGTTCCGGAATTCACCTATCTCGGAAGCACTATATCAAGTGATGGACGCATTGATGCTGAGATACAGAGGAGGATGGCCAAGGCTAGCGCATCTTTCGGCCGACTACGCCAGAGACTCTGGAACAACCACCATGTGTCCATTCGGGTCAAAGGTAAGATCTACCGCGCAATCGTGCTATCCACCCTACTATACGGAGCCGAGGCCTGGACAGCGTACAGACAGCAGGTGAAAAAGCTGCATGCCTTCATGATGCGACATCTGCGTTCAATCATGAGGCTAACCTGGAAGGACAAAGTGACGAATAAGGAAATACTCGAACGGATGGGGCTGCCCTCTATGGAAGATCTTCTGATCAAAAAGAATCTCCGGTGGACTGGACACCTCATGAGGATGTCATCAGACAGGCTACCAAAGCAGATCCTCTATTCTCAACTGTCCTTCTGGCTACAGAAAGAGAGGGCGCCCCCGTCTCCGGTTCAAAGATACCATCAAGAGAAACCTGAAGCTGAGAGACATTAAGACCGACTCATGGACACAACTCTCACAGCAGAGAGCTAAATGGAGAGCGGCAGTCAAGTAATGAAAGCAGTCTTTGTCGCATCGCGACCGACAGCATGATGATGATGATGGTGTGTGGCTGGATGGGGGTGGATATGTGGGTCTGTGTTGGTGGGTGGTGTGTCCATTTGTCCATGTGTTGGTGTGTAAGGGTGGATATGTGGGTGCGGGTGGGTGTGTGGGTCTGTACGTGTGTTGGTGTGAATGTGTGTGGACATGTGGGCGTGGTTTGGTGGGTGGGTGTGTCTCTTTGTCCATGTGTTGGTGTGTGGGTGGGTGAATATGTGGATGTGGGTTGGTGGGTACGTATGTCTGTGTATGTGTGGGTGGGAGTGGGTAAGTGTGGGTAAGTGTGTATGTGTGCCGGTGTGTGTGTCGGTGTGTTGGTGTGAGTCAGTGTGGGTCTGGGTCTGGGTCTGGGTGTGTCTGTGTATGGGTGTCTGGGAATGAGTGAGTGTATGTGTGTGTGTGTGTGTGTGGAAAGGAAGGGGGCGGGGGGGATCTAGTGCCTGGGAAGGTCCGCCAATATATGCTGGTTTTCTCCGCTCACCCGACATGACCTGACACTGTCGGTTTAGGGAGTGTTTGTCATCATTACAATGGTATTGTATGGGCTATCGTTTGGGACCTAAATAAAGCGATCAATATAGGGGAGTGGTTGATCTGTGGAGGTGGTCAGTTAGAGATGTTTTTTGGTAGTTCCCTTTTCAAGCAGCCATAAGAAACAATGTTACTTGAAGTTGCATAGTCTGATGAAACCCTTAAATTTTCGAAACCAAAACAATTATCTAAAATGGGTTCTACATAGTTAACTTAGATACTGGTGGACTTCTTAAACATTTGTCGCCACACAGAAGGGAATACTGAGGCAATTGAATAGAACCTATTAGTATTACTGCAGAAGCCTATGGCGTCACAGTTTTGGCATGTATGCCAAAATTATTTGTGCATCGTTGCACTTCAAATATCTCAAATGTTAGCTACTTAAAATAAAAGTGACTGCAAGCTTAAGTAAAATACATTATTCATAGTATTAATCTCAGAAAATGTCACACCCTCAAAACCATCGGAAATTACGAGCTTAATGTGATGAATTGGTAATAATCCTACTATTCAAGTTTACAAAGTGCAACACATTGTAACTTGCTTCAGTCCCCGGGGTCGTTCCCCGCTTTATTCCCCAAAAGGTAGATGAATTTAGTGAACTGTCAGTGCGTAGCCAGGGCCGCGTTCAGGGTCCGCCTCGGAGGCGCCTCGCGACGTCTCGGCGATGCTTTTTGGCCTATTTCCATTCAGGGTGGGTCTCGGCGAAGTCTCGGAGACGCCTGCCTCCCTTTTCATTCTGGAGCTGAAGGGTGCCTCGAAAATGGCCGCCGCATTCAGTGGTTTCAGCCAATCACAGCGCAGCTTTTCCATTGCAAATGGCCACTGCCTATGGGGGCGGCCATTTTTGAGACAACAAACTGCTTTTGCAGTTCAGACTAGTGTGATGTCATGGCCATCTCCGAGGCGCCTCCGAGACGAAGCCTGAACGCGGCCCAGGTAACCTGCAGCCTCCATTAGGGGTGTGGGTGGGGGGCGTGGCCGCTAGCAAGGGGGAACGGTCCACCATCGGCATTGACCTGCCACCTTCCAGTACTTCGGACACAGTAGGGGTCAATATAGTCGAGACCACCACCAATATGGTAGTGGGGCTCATATTAGGACTACTGTATTATCAAAATGAATGATGAGACATCTAGATATATACAGCAGTACAATGTACCTGAGTGGGTAGGATGACCACTTCCTGTGTTGGATATTGTGGGTTCAGTCTTCGAGCAAGTCCACCAGAGACTCACAAAATTGATACTTGTTGCTGGAAGGTTGTCGGTTCGATCTTTGACCAAGTCAAACGAGACACCAACAAAATTGATAATTTGCCTACAGTGGTAGCGGATAGGACATGGACTAGTTGGCTCAGTATCAGAATAATGGGACTGAGTGATATCATGTGTCATGGTGCCAGTGCTTATTTATCCCAGTCATGAAGTACTAAAAAGCCACCCACGTATTCACATGGTAACAAGTCGGTAGTCATTCTGATGAGACCTCATATGTTCCTCAGATATAAAACCCCAACCAACTTTCCTGGAAGACAATTTAAGGCATGTTTAAGGAATTGTTTCGTGATTAAGAAGTGAAGTTTACTAAGAAATGAGTACATCCTAACCAAGGTCTGCTTGACCTGAGTTCTGCCTGATTGACCTTACTTCTGCCTGTTTGACCTGATTTCTGTCTGCTTGGCCTGATTTCGTCTACCTTGACCTGATTTATGTCGGTTTAACCTGGATTTCCTGCCTGCACGACCTGAATTTGTCCTGCTTGACCTGATTATGTCTGCTTGACTTGATTTCTTTTCTGGGTTTTTATATGATTTCTGTCTGCTTGATCTGATCTATGTATGGGTTGACCTTAATTTCTGCCTGCCCTTGACCTTATTTTCTGTTCTAGCTTGGCTGATTTGTCTGTCCTACTTCAACTGTATTTTGGCTGGTTTGACCTGAATTTCTGTCTACTTTATCTGGTTGTTTGTCTCTTGACCTGATTTATGATGGTCCCCCCCCCCTCCCTGTTTCCCCTCATTCCGCGTTTTGCCCAGCTAATCTCGGTGTGGATGACATGTGATGGCTATCAACTGATAACTGATAGTGAGTGAAGGCGTGGCTTTTATTACTAAGTAGCTCACGGATTTTATCAATGGGGTTTATCTATTCACTCCTGTTGATTTAGAAGTAAACCTTTACAAAATCTGCATGCCATATATAAATAATCATAATAATATTTACTATAATCATTTATTGACCGCATGTGGTGGCCAAATCGGTAAGCGCAGGCATCGATTCCCGGTACGATGAAAATAATACTTCCAAAATTGATTACTTGTCACGTCCTAGCCTGGCGTCGGCATAGTAGACAGGCAAGACAGGACAGCTCAGTGTCAGGATAATGTGGACTGAGTGGGGATATCGGTCATGGTGCTGGTGGTCTAATTCCCCAGCAGGGCAGCACTATAAGTCACCACCATGAGTGTGCACTGTTACAAAGTCGGTACCCCGTCCTAGATTATGACCTTAGATGTTGGCAGGGCGTAAAATTCCAACAACCAACCAACCAACCCTCCCGACCCCGACCCGCCGCCTGCTGTCACTACCCGCACAGGAGTAACTTGGACCTTTATGACCCACACACTCCATTGCATATACTTTATATATAAACTAAAGAAAAACTATGTATAGCTGTGTCTGAGAGCCATTTATCAGAGTACAATTCCTATCTCAGCGACCACTTAGATACAGGGACACTTTAAATACTAATCTCCTGGAGGGATTGCGGGGCAGAACTTGTATGACGGTTCCTGATTCAGACTACAGGTGGCGGGTCTAAATGTAAATGTGTGAGCGTTCCTGATTCAGACGATAGTGACGGATCTAAATATAAATGTGTGAGCGGTTCCTGATATAAAGGGAGAGGTGGCGTGTCTAAATGGCGTAATCGATTAATCGCCTCTGTCACCCATCCACTTTTTGGCGTATGCATACATCCTGCAGACTCCGGGTCGAATAATACAAAATACGCTTCTCCCACTCGGGGGTGACAAAAATGTGGCCCTTTTATTGTTTTTTAATAGCCGAGATAAGTACAGCAAAAAAATATTTAAAGATTGTTATGAGGTATAGCTTAGGGATATTCCATTTCTTAATCTATGTTATTCACTCATAAAAAATATATGTATGACGGTACCGTTGGCTGTTATCCTGCAGGACGGTACCAGCGGCAAATGTGACAATCATCGCTCCTTGCAAACCCCAGCCAAAGGTGGGTTACGGGGGTCCGAGTTCTTGCACACGGCACGTGTATTATGTCGACTCCACTCGCAGTGTTTCTATTTGAATTCTTACGAGCTCTGGTGACCCGAGTCGCCCTGGGTCGTGTTAATCGATTACGGCCCATGTAAATGTGTGAGCGGTTCCTGATTCAGAACGATAGGTGGCGGATCTAAATTTAAGGTTTAGTGGGGTCCTGATTTAGATGATAGGTGGGCGTGTCTCCACACACCCCTCCATGGGGATCAAGCAGGACAAAAGGCAATGGCACTCTTGAAAATATATCCCATAGTCATTGATCAAGTGTGTGGGTGTGGGTGTGGTATTTGCCCATGAAGACATACATGAGAGAAAGTACATAGGACATTGCCTGCGTTTACCTGAAGGTATTGTTTGCACAATAATGATTTCTTCACATGTTTACTGATAGCGAGTGATCCAGTGACCAATTTTGTTTAAATCCCTGAAAAACTAGGGGGGGGGGATCTGGGGGTAGGCCCATCCCCATTGGAACTTTTGTTTTAACCATCGATTACAATTATTAATATGACACCTACTTGAACATATCTTGGCTTTGAAATTCCAACTGTTTTAAGACTAACAAATAATTGAAAGTTTGTTTTCGGACAGGATCCCCCCCCCCTCCCACTGATTTGGAAACTCAGTTTTCGCTGAGAAATGGGATCCCTGGATAGTTAGCTTAGTTTCCCCCATTGGCTAGTTAGCCGGTAAAAACCTGGGGGTTATCAAAATAATTTTCTATGATACTGACAATGAACTACGTAAGAGGGGAAGGATGACTATATAGGAACAGAAAGGAATCGAGTTGATTCATTTCTTAATCCTAGTGTAGAAGTCAGTCAAATTCATTCACGTATTTTAGGTATTACTTCAATATTTTTTAAATCTTAAGCTGTAAGGCAGTTATTAATTTTCTTCAGGAGAAATGATTGCATTTTATATCGCACTCATTTATTAAAGCCGCATAGTCCGATGAAATATAAAATTTTCAAAACCAAGCCAATTATCTAGATTTGATTTGATATATCTGACTTAGATACTAATACACTGATTAAGCATGTGTTTCTGCGTAGAAAGCAATACTGAGTCAATTTAACACAACCTGTTACTGCAGAAGTCTATGGTCTCAGAGTTTTGGCAAGCTTGCCAAAACTAATTTTCCATGTTTGCACTCAAAGGTTTACCATTTAAAATAAATGTAACTTTGAACTAATGTAAAGTAGATACTAGTGATCGATCTAATATATTTATCTCAGAAAAAAATCCAGAAATTCAAAACCATCGGACTATGCAACTTTAAGTAGGGGAGAGTATAACTGCCGGTAATTGGTCTTCCTAACCCCACTGCTCCGTATATTATAGGACCTTATCATGGTAATGCTATGAATTTTGAAGTCATTGATTTGACTCGGCCAAGGTTTGAATACCACAACCTGCCGCACATGAAGCGGAGGCTCTATGCCATGTTCCGTATAATCGTGGACTAATGCTCATGTGTGGGTTAACGCCCCCCCCCCCCCCCCCCCCCCGCCGCCCATAGCCAACATTTCGTTTTCTTAAGAGTTGCATAGTCCGATGAAAGCATAACATTTTCGAAAGGAAAATACTTATCTAGATTTGAACCTGCATATCCAACTTAGATACTGGTGCACTTGTTAAGTATTTGTTGCTGCATAGAAGGGCATACTATGTCAATTACATTGAACCTGTTACTATTGAAACCTATGTGATGAGTTTTTTCAAGCACGCCAAAGTTAATTTGGCATGTTTATACATCAAATATCTCCCAAAGTTAGCAAATTAAAATCAAAGTTACTTGAAGCTCATGTAAGATAGATTCTAACGATCCACCTAATATATTTATCTCAGAAAATGATAGAAATTCAAAACCATCGGACTATGCAACTTTAAACCACCCTATAAACGCCCATGTGTGGGTAACTCCTCCCCCCCCCCCCCCAACCCAGCAATTCAGTGATTTGCCTAATTAAATTCCCAGGACGTTAACCCGCGAGAATATGGTAATATAACATTCCCAAACTATAATTCATGACAACAACAAAAAGAAGTGAATTACGCCTGATTAGTGGTAAAATATTTTTATTACTATTCTTAGACACAACAGAATTCACATTGGCGACGCTCAGCCTAACAACAATACTGTACACAATAGCACAGGCAGACGACATCACATCATGCACACCGCTAATCACACACACCGTGGACAAGTGGAAGAACCAGCAGTGGACTTCCGGTTCCACCAAACAAAGTGAACAATCACATCCACACCTATACACATTGGCAGGGACATGCATACCACATCTTGATCTAGCAGTGATGGCACAATTCAGCTGACTCATCACTTTTTGCCGATGCATACCAATATGGGTGTTCCGAATTCCACTGGTCTCTGAAGAAGGATTAAAATTGTGATCTAGATAAAAATATTCACCCCCCTACCCAGAGTAGGGGTGAATGATGTTTGTTTGCTGTTGTTTTACGTCCTAGCAACATCTAAGGTCATATCAGGATGGGTACCGACTTGTGACAGTGCGTACTCATGGCGACTTTAGAGTGCTGTCCCACTGGGAAACCAGGCCGCCGGCACCATGAGCTGGTATCCCACTCAGTCACATTATCCTGACACTGAGCACACCAGTCCTTGCCCTAGCCAGGTGCTTGGCTAGGAAGCAACAAGTATCAAATTTCAAGTCATTGGTTTGACTCGACCGGGGTTCGAAGCCATGAGCCCACGATCTACCAGCACGGGAGACGGACGCTCTAACTCATTTGGCCATCCCGTCTGGTATCAGGGGGTGAATGACAACGTAGTCTAAATACATAGTGAAAACCGTCTTAGTATGGAACAGGAAGTAGAAGTCCTGGTTCCAGTATTCAATGACTAACTATGTTGGCAAAGAGTTGGTGAAATGGGAGAGAATACAAAAATAGACCAAGATGGCGACCATAGAGCGCAGTCAATTTGACTTATAGATAAAGTCTACTAAACTACATGTCTTATTATATTTTTCAAATCAAAAGTAGCGGCTAAATATTAAAATATATGTGAAGAATATATTTTACGTAGAAAATTAGGAATGTATCTGCTCATTTCATTTATCCAGCCGTTCTCCACTTTTTCTAATGGGTTGTTCTTCACCTCTACTGTGCAGAACAGTATGGGGTAAATCTTGTCACCTCTACTGTGCAGAACAGTATGGGGTGAATCTTGTCACCTCTACTGTGCAGAACAGTACGGGGTGAATGTTGTCACCTCTACTGTGCAGAACAGTATGGGGTGAATGTTGTCACCTCTACTGTGCAGAACAGTATGGGGTGAATCTTGTCACCTCTACTGTGCAGAACAGTATGGGGTGAATCTTGTCACCTCTACTGTGCAGAACAGTACGGGGTGAATGTTGTCACCTCTACTGTGCAGAACAGTACGGGGTGAATGTTGTCACCTCTACTGTGAAAACCAGTATGGGGTGAATCTTGTCACCTCTACTGTGCAGAACAGTATGGGGCGAATCTTGTCACCTCTACTGTGCAGAACAGTATGGGGTGAATCTTGTCACCTCTACTGTGCAGAACAGTATGGGGTGAATCTTGTATGCTGGGTCACAACTTCAGCTTGCACACCGGAAGTTGGGGTTGATGCCGCTACCTGCCCTATCCTTCACTACAGATCAAACACTTTGGTGCCACTCCAAGCCCTATCCTGCACTCTAGACCCTGAACTCACTTTGCAGCCACAACCAACCACATGCCTCCTGATGATTAAATAAACATGGTACATTACTTGCCCTACATTTGTTTCTAATGTAGATTGCAGTGAAATTGTCCTAGCAAATATTTTACATTAGATGAAATAACATATCATGTATGTGCATTCACAATTGTGCAGTGTCAAGCTGCAGAGAAACTACACCTGCTGCCACCTTCCGGCGAGTAGGCTGAAGCTGTGACTCGGCGCGTGTACATGCCGGGTCACAGCATCGGTCCTTCCTGAGGGACCAGCGGATACAAACTCGGAATACCCATATTGTTGGGTCGTGAGGACTTTACAGCCTCATATTAAGTAAAGGCCCCACCAGGCGACTAATTACCTAAGAATTAAACGCATTGTGGGGATTCATTGTGACTGGGGATTTACCATGCAACTAGTCATGACACAGGGGTTAGTTACCCTAAGCAATTTGTCACAGGCGACATAGCGGCTGTGATTAGTCACCTAGTGTGTAGCGGCTACAATAGTTTGATAATTGAAATGGAACCGGGGTGGCTAAAAAACTAAAAATGTTCATTTTCAGGGATGAAAGTTGATAACCATTTTAAAAATGGGAAAATCTGACTTCCAGTAAATTTTCCACAATTCTCTGGTAGTAGTAGTAAGCCTATGAGGGATCGACGGCTTTGTGTGTGTGTGTGTGTGTGTGTGTTTGTGTGTGTATATAATTGCAGAATTCATCTAAATCACAAAGACCTTTCATCCTTGAAATAGTTTTAAAATTTTTTTTTATCTAGATTAGTACAACACCACAATACACACTAACACAAGCAGACTTGACACAACTACAGTGAAACGCCATTATAACACGCCTTGATTGAACACAAATTTTGGATAGAATGCAATGATTCACTGGACCCAGAATTCTTTAATTCAAAAGTAATCCAGTAAACTGAATCCCGATTTAGCGCGACTTCGATTTTCTTTGCGATCGCATTATATGGACCTGAAGGTCTCATTACAACGGGGTCATACTGTATTATGCCCTCTAATCCACGACATACCTCACATACACGCCAGGCCATAATGAGCCGATTACACACAGAATTGTGCCTAGGAATGGGCTATTCTATATAATATATAAAGCATGTACACATTGGGGGCATTCTACTAGGCCTCTCTATGCGAATATCAAAATATTTCCTAACAAATTCCTATTCGACTGGGACCGGAAGTGGGTTTATATAGTTTGATTCGGATGTGTGTTGTGGCTCCATCCGATCCATCCGTAAATCTTGCGGATAGAAAGGGCCCAGTCGAATGCCTCCGTTATATCACATCTTCAGTGGTTTGTAGGTAGTCGATGCCACACATACCGGAAACAGCCTACTCCTCACATCCTTCTACAGAACCAATTGTCACTCACTGTCATAAGCTGCAATGCAAATATGTGGTATTTGCAAAACAGATCACCTTGTCCTCTACACACACAGACAAGACAGCTCAGTCAGCAATTCTGACACCACCATTAAATGACGGTCTAGATAACTATACTATCTGGTACACTGGTCATCAATACAATTATGCTTAACTCAATAAATCCAATATTCACACATTGCCATCTAATTATTATATGCATTAATATGATACAAATGTGTAGTCAGCCCATACACACACACAGTTCTAGCAGCTTGCTTGTGATGATCGCTCGAATGTAAGTTAATGTAACTTAGTGGCTTCGCAGCAACTGCTGGCTCTGATTGAATGTGAAACCTGCTAGTAAAAATGTAAACTGATGAAAAGAAACAAAACAAAACCCTTTAGAAAATACAAAAAAAAGAGACTTAGCGTCTTGTGAAAGGGAGTTAGTAAAATAAGCCTATATTTCAAGGATTCTAACAAAAGACGGTATTACTTACAAACAAAATAGATCAAATACCCTCATGCATGAATTGTGCCAATTAGTAATGATGCTATGGAAGTGGCGTATATTACAACCCAAAAGTATAAGCAGTTCATGCCCGATATTGGGAAGCTTGCTTGATGTCTGGGCCCTCAGCGGTGAGTATTGGCTGAGGTCTTAAATGCATCTGGATTATGGTGTACATCCCAGAGGCATCTTTATGTTTGACTAATAAAATTATTTTCATCTGCAAAGACGTTTAAGACAAAAGCTGAGATTTCAATGCAATAAAACATCAAAACTGATCAAAACAAAACACATTAAAGGTATCTTGGAACTAAATGATGATAGTCCAATATCACTTTTATCAGATAGTGCAGTTCACTGGCCAATGCAATTGCTATCACCATAGAGAATCAACAATGCTCAGGCCATTACTAGTTTTTTTCTTAACACATAGGTATACACATTTTGTCTTATCCTATAGTTAGACCTGCCTCCATTGACCTAAGTCAGCTATTAATAAAACTAATGTCAGCAAAGATCAATGGGAACTGTTTCACAAGATAAGGATGAAAGTGATCGAGGAGAAAGAAAAAAAAAGAGTGGAAATCAACAAGTGGGTAATAATACAGCCACAAGGTCAGTGGAACTCTGCTAGGATCTAGCAACTGCAATTTTTAGCAACAGTAGCTCAACTTCAGATATAGCAACATTAGCTTAAATGCAGATATGGCAAAAATAAGTGAACTGCAGATATAGCAAAAATAGCTCAACTTCAGATATAGCAACAGTAGCTTAAATACAGATATAGCAATATTAGCTTAACTGCAGATCAAACCAAAGTAACACATGGATCGATGCCCGACATATTCGTGCACTTGTGTGGGTGGTGCACCAACAAATATCACAAAGCGAACGTGCACAAAGAAATGGACTGCAACAATAAATGCAGGCAACAGGAAACAAAGCCTGCCGCAGCCGCAGCAGAGGATAGTACAAGTTAGGCCCCACAGCCACACATGCTGATGCCACCACCAGCACTTACACCGACAGCGGACTTAGCAACCAAAAAAGTAAGACAAACGTTTACTCACAGCCTAGCATCGAGCCATACTGTGTGTAGCTGTAACCAACTCGCCACCTGTTTGTTTTGATGTTCTGGTATCACCCCCTGCCCGCCATGCCTCCACTAATACATGCAATCCCAGGTCATGACCTAGTTACACCCTCCTCCCGACCCCCCAGTCCATCCCGACCCCCAACCGGGAGTAAACAAATACCCGGAAACTGTACTGGAAGCGCCCAGCTACCCGTGTGATGTACCACCACCGGACGGCAACAAACGCCCAGCCCCAGCACCAGAAGCAACCAGTTACCCGTGTGCCAACCACCCCCCAACCACTTGTCTCCCTCCCACCCCATGACCTTCCCCCTGGCGCCACCGCCTATGAGGGCGGAAGCACCCAGTTACCCGCACCCTCCACCCCAACCAATGGCCAATGTAAACAAAAACCACGTCCCCCTACCAGCCCCTGGTTACGAGGCCACCTTCGGCTCGTACACACCCTCCCCCCCCCACCCCCCCGGCCCCCTCCCCCAATGGTGACCAAACACAACGCAGGACACAGACGCCAAACCTGCCCCTCGATGACCTCTCACCTTCAACTTCGCATGACATGCACACGGCCCCGCTGCCAGACACCGACATGACACGATTGTACATACCGAGACGGTACCTGCCATATCATAGATGCCCACCCCACGCAACACCAAACAACCTGGAACCACTGCGACAGTCGCCCCCACCGGAAACACCTCACTTAGACAAAGAATATCTGATCGCGATGACCGGCCTCTCTACGACCTGCTCATGCACAACGAGCGCAGGCGGCGGCCGAAGACCTAAATGATGCGATGGTGCGGCACGACACGGTGACCAGCGTATACAACCCCCCCGCACACCCCCATGTCTTACAAAACAACACTCATGAAGATATGGCCGACTGCAGTCCTGGAAAATTGGGTGAACTTGATGTACCACGACATATACGTCAAAGTGAGAGTCACAGGCCTTCCCAACCACTTGGCAGCAAGCGTGCCAGTACCATCAGCACTGAAGAAATGTAGGTGGCGGACACTCGTCGGCGACTATCAGGATTACCAACTGCTCGACTTCCTCGAGTTTGGCTGGCCCACAGAATATGTGGCTGACCACCCCCCAGTCCCAGTCACGGCGAACCACAGGGACGACCCCGCCCAAACCCGGTGGATACGGGAATAGGTAGAGAGGGAGGTTAGTCTCGGAGCTCTACTTGGGACCTTCGACTCACCACCATTCTCCCCCAGGCACAGACGAGCCCGATGATGACCCGACCGAAGAAAAACACGGACGAGCGCCGGGTCAGCTGATCTCAGCTTCCCGAGAGGAGCCAGTGTCAACGCTGGCACACAGAAGGGTTTCTACCAAGGCAGGCAGGTTTCTACCAAGGCAAGGGTGATGGACCTTGCGGGAGAACTCACGAGACTGGGACCGGGTGCCTACCTCTGCGCCGCCGACCTCGCCCGAGCGTACAGGCAGCTCCGGACATGCCCTTTGTCAGTCCCTCTGCTTGGAGTCACACTCGACAGAAAAACTTACTTTGATGTCGTCCCGCCCTTTGGGTGCCGGACCTCTTCCATGGCATGAGCGAGAACTACCAGCGCAGTTGTGTACCTCCTTCGGAAACACGGGCATTTCGCACTATGCTACCATGACGACTTTGTCGGGGTCCCAGCCTCCAGGCAGGAAGTGGAAAGGGCATAGCTGGATATGCAAGACACAGCCGAACAGCTTGGCCTAGCCCTGTCCCCCGCGAAGTGTACGCCCCCTACCCAAGGCCTTGTCTGGCTAGGGTACAGCATCAGTGCGGATAAAATGACACGGAAAATACCAACCGACAAACTGACGGAGGTGATACAGGAGTGCGCCCACTGGAAGGAGGCCGTCAAGGCGACCAGGAAAGACCTCCAAAGGCTGGTGGGGTGACTGCAGTACATCGCCAAGGATGTGAAGCCGGCTAGACACAGTCTGAGCCGGATCCTGGCGGCCTTGCGGGCTGCTCCCTACACTGGCAATCACCAGATAACAGAGGACATGGTAGGAGACGTCACCTGGTTCATCCGATATGCCAAATCCACCAATGGCATTGTCTTGCTGCGCCCCCCTGACAAGACCGAGTGGATCATCGAATGCGACTCCTCCCTCCTGGGAGGAGGAGCATTTTCCAATGCTGCCTACATCAGTGAGACATACTCACAAAGATACCTGGCAAAAGATCTACACATCAACTCCCTCGAGGCCGTGAACCTCGTGGTCGCCCTCCATGAGCTCGCACCAGATGACCCTCAAAACTACGTCATATGGATAAACCATCGCAGTCAGTCCTAAACACTGGAGCCAGACGGGACCCGTCCTATGCGCCTGCGCAAGGGAGATATGGAGATTCGGCACCACGCGCTCCTGCTCCAGTCTCCGGAGAGGAGCGGCCCAGGCCTGTGCCGCCGCGGGGGTGAGCCTCGCAGATGTCTGTGACCTTGGGAACTGGAGGTCCGGCGTGGTCCATGACTACGTGCCAAGGAAGGCCTTCGCCACAGCTCCCAATACACTCTCCTCACTTCTTGGTTGAGTGCCTGGTCTATTATCGATTTGAACTGTCTACCTATTAACCTACTTACTCTAACTGTTACGATTCGAACTTGATACTTAGATCTTGACTTCATTGACTCTCTAACGGTTACGATCCGAACTTGATACTTAGATCATTGACCTCATTCCCTAGACCTCAATTACATTTGAACTTATACTTAGCTCTACTTAGCCATTAGCCTGAACTTAATCACTTTGTATTATGTTACAATAAAGGCCCAGTTTATAGTAGTTTGTCTCCGCATTGTGAATTACTAGCTTGTGAAACCCCAATCCAATACTAACAGCAGATGGAAAAAACCAGGTTTCCAACAAATTCCAATGGAAAAAAAGATATGTATATACCGTATTCTCACAGTTTAACGCCCATGTGTGGGTTAACGCGCACCCCTCATTTGGCAAATATTTTGTAAATGCCAACCCCTTAAAAGCCCATGTGTGGTAAATGCCCACCCCCCCCCCCCACTTCAGTGATTTGTGAATTTAAACACCCAGGACGTTAACCCACGAGAATATGGTATATATATTGGTAGACACAACGGAACGTTATCACATAGGCAGACACATATTTATAATAAAAATATGGTAGAATATTTGATATAACACTTAATAACGACAAAACAAATAATTCCCATTGATGAGCCGAGTTCAAATGGACTACATTAGTTTGGTGATTTTCTGAATAACATGGCTACAAATACCAACAAGGCAGCACGTCTCCAATACAAATGATCAATTAAATTTAACAAAGACATGTAGTAAGAATAGAACAATAGAAACTTAAAATTTTAAAGGCCCAGCTTTATCTTAATATCATATATTTCCTTACATAATTATCATCCATTGAGCTTCTAGTGGACAACTAAATCAAAACATGAATTATTTGACAGAATTCTCCAAAATAGTAACACAACAAAAATATCAAATTGGTCATCATGAAACAATTACCCATTTCTAAGACCTGTGCACGTCTTGACTTATTCAATGGCTTTTTAGCATGTCCATTATATATATGCTGTATAAGAGTCCTCAGCTCCACCCACCAGTGATATGGTGATAGGGCCTTGGGCTAGTCATCTACTGCTCCAATCTACTCAACCTCAGCTCCGACGGTGGCGGCACCTCCCACCGCTCACTATCTACTTGTTAACCTCATTCACTGAACCACCATTTTTTGTTTGTTATACGCACACACACATATATGAGTCGGTCTCACGAAAATGGACCAATTGGTGGCCACTTTAAGATGTTGGCATCGCAATTGTTAAAGTGTAGTGCATTTCTTTGTTTCATATTAAATTATCCTAGAAACAAATAGGGTTGTTGTATTTTCTCTACCTTTACATTCAGGATAATTTTTAGAACTTTCCAACACCTCTGGCAATGCTAAACTATAACTATGCCGTTCGACGGCGACATCCAATGCTCGACACCGACAATTTTCCCCGATTGACCTATTTTCATGAGACTGACTCATATATACATATTTATATAATAGATATAATAAAGCCATCGAATCATATAATACTAAATATATGGCACACACATATTTACAAAGTTGTCATCAGTAGTATCCTTATCCATTGGTTTTCGACTACTTTGGCGAAGTGAGTAATCATTCCCACAACTACGAAACCACCATCTGACACCCATAAAGTGAAAGCGGGCTTATTTTAACAGTCCTAATATACCTGCTAGACACCAGCAGGCATTGCATTGGCAAACAGGCATTGGATCCGCCATGTTAAATCAGCTCAAGCCCAACCAGAATATCACCAAACGCTGCCACTTTGCAACTGCAAACATTATTAAAGCTGCAGTATGATGAAAGTATAAACTTTTCAAAACCAAAACAATTATCTAGATTTGATTCTATATATCTAACTTAGATACTGATGCATTTATTAAACATTTGTTACTACATATAAGGGAATGTTGAGACAATTTAATCAAACCTGTTACTGCTAAAGCATATGTTGTCAATTTGACGTCTGCATTTCAAATATCTCAAAAGATAGCCATTTAAAATAAAAGTTACTTCAAACTAAAGTAACGTAGATTACAACAATGCAGGCAATCAAATAACTTATCAGCAGCTACTGTGTGGTAAGATAACACCAACACTACAGCTGGCCAGCATTGAAAACAAGCCTGGGTACCCGGGCTTATATGCAATGGACATTATAAATACAGTCTCAATAAAAAAAAAAATTTAAACAACAAAAAAACAACAACAATCTAATGTGTGTATTTCAGAAAATGTCAGAAACCAATCAGAAGGCTTGTTTTCACACATGACACAGTGCAAATGACTGCAAAGCTGCCAAGGCTCATGTTCAACTGAATGCTGGTGCTATTGCCAAGTACCAACATAGAGCACATGTCTCAATGCTATAACTGATCATGGAATCAGCTGTTGGCTAAGTTACAGCAAAGTAATATATTCATATTACCAATTTTTGCTGAGATGCTTATTTATCAGCCATTTCAAATGACTTCTGAATTAGTGCATGCTGGTGTTTGGAAAAGGAATTAAGTTGCCACCAGGGTTTGTTTACTTACGCAGCCAAAAGTAGGGTGATCGTCCCTCCCAGCTATATCCTTCCCCATAGGCCCAATACATTAAAGCTGCATAGTCCGATGAAGCATCAAATTTTCAAAAAATCAAAACACTTGATCCTATATATCGGATCAAGATTTGATTCTATATATCCCAAGTTAGTCATTTTAAAGCAAAGTTACTTGAAACTAAAGCAAGGTAGATTATAATGATCAACCTAATATATTTATTTCAGAAAATTACAGAAACTCAAAACCATTGGACTATGCAACTTTAAGCTCAATTAGGACCCATGGTTCCGGATAAGCAAATGCGGTTTTTACCTTACTCTCGTCTGTGGTGTAGATCTCGCTGAAATTGCGCTAGCACATATTCTACGTTAGATAAAACACCACTTCCTGCATGTATGCGTAAGTGTGCAGTGCTGCAGTGTTCCTCACCCAGATTCTAGCATGGCCAGGGGCTTGACTAGTAGCTTGGTAAACACCCAACCTTGGAAGTGACCTACTGAACCAGTGACGAAGGTATCACACAGATCTGCTTACTATTATCCACCCTGAAGTGCCTTGAAAGAATGTATATATGATGAGTTCAGGTGCAAAAACCGACAAATGCCATTTGGGTTGAAATGAAACCATGACTACCAGGTTTGAGCTGAAGCTGCCATCCTTCTGATAATCAAATACATTTTTTTCACAGAAACCAACACATCTCCTGGATAATGCTTTACCCGATATGAAGTTGATACACTTTACCTGTAAAGCACAATAACAAATTCTATTTTACAGAGAATGGACATGTTGTTTTGCACTTGACCTCACCACATATATGTACTATATAATTTAAGTGGATATAAATAACGGCAGCCCCATAAGGTTTCTCTCTAACCACCTTAACCTCCATGTTATTCACTGCAGAGTGGGCATTCTTTCCTCCCTGCCTCCTCTACACCGTGAGCCAACTGTCACTCTGCTCACTTTCAAAAGGAATATAGAAAGATTGGCTTTCCGCCTCACACTGGCAATGGCACCAACATAGTAACCAAGGAGCCAACAGGGCCCTATACTATACATAACAGACAGCAACTTGAAGTGAGACATTTCTACCACCATCTGTACCCAGTTTTGGGTCGTCATTGGAGGCTAAAACATCCACCTATTAAAGCTGCTTAGTTCGATGAAGCATCAACTTTGCAAATCCAAAGCGCTTACCTAGATTTGATTCTACATATCTAACTTAGACACTGACGCACTTATTAAGCATTTGTTGCCATATAGAAGGGCACACTGAGTCAATTTAATATAACCCCGTTACTGCATACGCCTATGGTTGCAGAGTTTTGGCATGCTTGCCAACATTGGTCGTATTTGGCATGTTTAAAATATTTCAAACAGTAGCCATTTAAAATAAAAGTTACTTCAAACTAAAGTAAAGTAGACCATAACAATCAATTTAATATACTTATCTCAGAAAATGACAAACTCAAAACCATCGGACTATGCAACTTTAAAACAAACTGCGCTAATTGATCAATTTCATCAGGCCGAGCAGGTTACCATGGCTACCACCAACACTAACAAAGTTTGCACTCAGCAGGAATTAAGTGTAATCAAAACCTCCACTAACAATATTCAGTTCACCCTCTGACCCAAAGAGTGTTGTGACATAAAGCAGGTGTATATATTCAGCCACCCCGTCTGGTTGATGAATATTTAATCCGTTAATCGGCTGCATATATGCCTTTAAAGGTAATTTAAAATGTGCTAATTTAGAATGTCCAAATAGTTGCAGTCTACATCATGCACACTGTATACTCCACGTGCTTATTTTGTCCCAACACATGCATAATATGCTATTACTTTAACCCGCCCCCACATCCACAAGATATTTTCCGTACTTTTTGTCTTTTTCCTTTTTAATGATGGTTTATTATCTGTCCATAACATATTTCAGGATAGAACTTGTTTTCAATGTTGAACAGCTTTAGTGATTAGTTTATGGTTTATTGTCTTGAATGATTTGTTAGTAATATTTGCAAGAGATTTATCTCAGAGTTACCTAGGAGCTTCCTGTTACTCAATTACTGAATAAATAAATAATTTCTCTGCTTCCACCCTTGCACCACACCGCTTAATTTTCTGTGAAACATTTTTCTTCGACAGCGTTTGTAAAGAATGACAGCATGTGCTGGAATAAACATTCAAATGGATAGTTGGTCGAACAAAAGTTTCCAAATCTATATTTAGCACTCCAACGACAACCTAATTACAACAATCTTATCATGAAGCGCCTCATACCGACATAAACAATCAAACAGTCAGACTCACCAGTCTATATTTAGAACCCTGGAGTAACTGCTACAAGCTATTGGTGTTTATGTTGCTATTTAGGAACACTATTCTTATTGGGCTTATCACTGTTTGAGGCATTATTGTTGATTGTCATACAAGGAAACTATGTTATTTGCTGTTAGGGATCAACTCAAACCCATCGGACTATGTAACTTTAACTGAAGAAACAAAGCAGATCTGGTAGCATTTCACTGGAGTGAAATACAGGCCAAAACAAACAGCAAATTAGTCACTTCATTTTATGTAGAGTTCACATTGAATTCATATCCCACTTAGCACTACTTAATATGCAAATCCAGTTTCACGTTGAAGAGTAATAGCGATGGAATTATTGAGAAACAACCAATTTGGCAAAAATTGCGGATGCTAGAAAGTACACAAATTGTGACTTGATGTATAGCGGGATACTGCTATTTGCTGTTATTACATGAATATAATTATCTCATTCCTCGACATTATGAAATAAAAACAGCAGTAACAAAAAAAATAAAATGAAGTAACACTGGTAATACATAACTCCAACTTCATTTGACTTAATTGTATCCTCAGTTAAATGATGGGGTGATCACTAACATTATAAATAGAGAGGAGCTCACAAGTACAAATGCCCCGAGACACTTTCTCTCCGAAGCATTTTCCCAGTAGAACACACAACAACCCAGTACCTATAACACAACAGGGCCGGACATGCACTCTGTACGCATGCGCACAATTACAACTCACTCGCTGGCATAATTAGCTCACACCAAAACACATAGCCATGTACTGGGTCAGTCTGAACGGCACACAGCTGTTGGACACCTCGAAAATGGTGGCCCCGACGGGGGGCTGCCATTTGCAATTGAAAAGAACAGCTCTGATTGGCTGAAACCATTGGACCTGGCAGCCATTCTTGGCACGAATGAGTGCCGAAGGTCATTCCCCCTCCCTATGAAAATCTAGAGGCTCTGAAACGCCATTTCCATTTCAAGGAGGTTACATACTGGTTTTTTGTTTGTTTTGGTGGGAATTGGTGAGGAGGAGGGTGACGGGGGGGGGGGGGGGGGGGTTATATTCACCTGGCCACACCGCTAGCGACGGACCTTTCTACAAGTCCTGTCAAAATTAATTTTAATTTCCCCAAAATGAAGATTAATTCCATCACATTGTTTCTTTTCTCCGTCCCCGTCAATTAACAACAATGATTGAGGTGAGGCGGGGTGGGATTTAACAATTGGAGGGGGGGGGGGAGAATACAACTTTGCTTTGCACCCATTTTTTGTGGGGAGGTATCTAAATGGGTTTGATTCAGTAAAACAGTGGTAAATATAACACACTGGGCTATAGGTGTACACACTGGGGAATAGGTGTAAATTGATACAATAGCAACCCTACATATAACTGAAGTCAATTTAAAGCTGCATAGCCCGATGAAAGTCTCAAAAGTATTCGAAACCAAAAGGCTTACTTGATTTAATCCTACATTCCCACTTTAGACACTGGCGTACTTATTGGGAATTTGTTGCTGCATAGAAGGGACTACTAAGTCAATTTAATAGAACCCGTTATTACTTAAGCCTATTGTAAAATATTCCGTGTCAGAATTTCGAAGTGCACACCAAAATTTAGTTTGCACATCTTCAATTCAAATATCTAAGTGGTGTTCTCTGGAATCGATTAAAAATTCCAACTGGTTCTATAGTTCGTTCACACAATCAACCATTTTTTAACAAGATGGCAATGTTTCCATTTTCTAAAGCATAAATACTCGATAAATACAATTAAACCTGGAGATATTACATACGAGACAATCATCGCTAACGGACTGGAGCTGTATACATGCTCTCCAAGCACACCATTGCCGAGTTTTTCAGTTAATGCAACCAAAAATGCGGAGGTACAGTGCTGAGATCTGTAATGTATGAATGACGTCACAGGTGGGATTCCCTCATCACATGACCTACCTAGAGGTCAGGGAACCCCTCTAGGTTGCACTTGCACATAAACCATCATGGACAGTAACCGCAGCACTCTCCCATCACATATTCAGTCGTAAACTGTAAAGGTGTGCTCAGAGAGCGTTTGTAAGGGTACAGTTCCAGTGCCAGCGGCCTATACCGTACCCCTTTAAATCAAAATAAACCTGAAGCTATTGAAGAAGTGGTGGAGCTAGTGGTTGTCATAGATAGATTCAACCAGCTGTGTGTAAATATAGCAAAGGCAATGCAGGTCAAAGTCATCCGGATCAATTAAAAATCGGTGTGGTTTGTAGAGTTGTTGAATGGTGGTTATCTGGTGGCGCAAGGCGAGGGCAGCTGAGAGTTGACAGTCACGTGATGGTGTCACGTGATGCAAGCGTCCTGGAGAGTCGTGCAGAGAAAACACCAGGTGGCGCATCACAGAATAACGCAGCATTGGTTTGTCTTTTTCGCCTGCAAAATAATTGCGCAATAGCGGATTGGTGTTACTTCATTTAAAAACAAAATACAGAGGACGGTACTAGTCTTCAGTGACCCATATGGTCGGCGAAACTTCATCACGTGCACACCTTTTTTCCCCTTTCTTAAAAAAAATATGTATGAGTCAGGATCACGAAAAGAGCCAATTGGGGGAAGTTGTCGGCGTCGATCATTGGATGTCGGCGTCGAACAGCATAATTATAGTTTAGCATTGACAGAGGTATTGGAAAGTCCTTAAATTTATCCTGAATGTAAAGGTAGAGAACACACAACAACCTTATTTGTTTCTAGGATAATTTAATATAAAACAAAGAAAGGCACTACACTTTAACAATTGCGATGCCGACATCTGTTAAAGTTGTCGGCGTCGAGCATTGGATGTCGGCGTCGACCGACATCTTAAATAAACCACCAATTGGCCCATTTTTGTGAGGCTGACTCATATCTATTTTTGTCTTCTTCTTATTAAAGCACAAACTGTACTTTGTCTCAGTTGACTGTTCCGCCGATGACAGGACACCTGCTTTGTCAGGACAATACTGGTCTTGATGCAGATTTTTCCGTGGAAGACAGATACTGCTGGACGATTTTGTCTCTGGTAATTATGAACTAGCAGGTTAAGTTTCATTTACTTAAACAAAAATGCACAGATATTTTCAAATATATTGGTTCCTATATAGTGTGTGGTAGGTATATACTATCTGTTAAGGTTAGTCATCTAAATACACAGTTTATCTATAGTTAGTTGTCTTATGATTACATACTACTGGGTGCATAAAGGGTTGGTATAAAACTATGTGGTTTATCTCGATTATTAAAAGAAAGATAACTTTCTGCCTTTATTTTATCGTTATTAGTAATAACACGTTTACAATTTCTTATCAAGAAAAATTGTGCATATTACTTCGGTAATGTGGGTAATTCGGGACCGAGACGGAGCTGCTCATCACTCCCCCCTCCTCTCCCTCCCTTCCCTCTCCTCTACCTGACCCGCCTCCCTACAGGTGGCGCCCCCCCTACTTCCCCACTCCCCTGCAGATGGCGGCACTACCGACCCACGACCGGGAACCAGCATCTCTGACCTCTTTCCTCCCCCCGCCCCTACACTGCCCTGCGCCCTCACTCAGCCCACTTCTCACCAGACACCGCACCGACAACACCCTCCAACTTCAAGCTGCATCTACACGCCGTTAGGCTGACCACCAAGCAACTCACCATGCCGCCACGCAAGACACCACGCCACGCCACCGCATTGGCACAGGCTCAGACCACCGACCCAGCCACCGACACAGAAACGGCCAGGACCCCTCGCCTACGCGGCAGACCACGGTCGGTAGTAGCGAAAAAACCGACGACGCCTGGAGAAATTGAGCCCGAGGGAGGCACAACCGCCCAGCAGATCGCTCTACTACGGCAATCTGTCGCGGACTCAATCCAGCAGCAGGCCTCCCTCGCCAAAGCCATGGCAGAGAGAGTCAGCGCACTAGAGACCTCCAAACGGGCATCCCGCACGAGGAGCCGGTCCCAGGACAATACTCGTACAAAGAAACGGAAGAGACGCCACGAAACGGAATCGCCACGCACCCCCCCGTCGCCACGTGGTCGCAGATGGCGGGAAACGTCTAACGACTCAAGCCGGAGCGACAAAAGCAGCAGGAGGAAACACAAAGGACGAGACGAACAAGACGAACACACAGCAATGCACAAGAACAGATCAGGGCGCCGCACACGATACGACTCATCAAGTGAGGACGACCACCGACACAGAGACCTCGTAGACGCCATACTGCAAACGAATGACGACGGACGACCCAACAGCAGAGGTAGGAGGCCATTTCTGCCCCATACATATGTGATCCGGGAAGAGAAGAAAGGAAAAGTAGGATTGGGGGAGAGCAACTGGCACGAGTACATGTCAGCCCTTGCGAGAATGAGGAAGGACCCCAAACTCCCCCACCACTGGATCAAAGCAATTATAGAACACCAGGACGAGATTTGCAATATGGCCGGCGAGTGGCATTGGGAGACATGCTTAGCATGGTCAGAAAAAACTTTCGCCATGATAGAGGACGGCCGCCTCCCTAGAGGTTGGCGCGATGAGCCGCGGACACAACGACTACACCTAACGGCAATGGAGAGAACCCGACACCAACCGCAGACACAGACCACGTGGCGACCGGCCACCCCAGCCCACACACACCCCCGCCCACCCCCGACCAACACCGCCACCGGACCCACCCACACCACCCACCCGCCCGTCCACCCCCACCCACAACTCTCAACCCCCCTACCACCCCCAACTTCACCAACCACTCAACCTCACCCACACCCTCCACCACTACCCACCAACCCGTCTCCCCCAATACCACCCCCCACTCCACCAACCCACCCCCCACACCGCCACAAGCCCGACCTCCAACACATACCCCACCACCCCCCACATCCCAACACCCGCCCCCCTTTCCACACGCGGCGACACCCGCGGCCCCTCCCGACACGCCACAAGCCTCTGACAACACCACTGTCACCAGAAGGACCAAATACGACCACACGCACAACAGAAGACCGCTGTCATAGTCGCTACGATGCCACGACCTGCCACCACGGTCGTACTCGCGCTCATGCCCTTCTCACCCGGTCGGTCGAACCACCACCCATATAGACGACAAAAGAAACCATGCTTGACGAGACCGAACCTCCGGACGCGCTCCTCACATACCACCAAAGAGAGAATGGACAATAACGACCTCACCTCGGCAGCCCCACACTACAACCCCCCGCACACACCACTCTCATAGAGGAACATCCTAGACCGTTTCTGGCCTACTTCCATACCCCACATATGGAAAAATGACATATACCGATATACCTATGACGAGGTGAGGCGCTCAGGCCTCCCCAACTACATTGCAGCTCGGATCCCAGTCTCATCCGACCTCAACATAGACCGCTGGAGAGACCACCTTACCGGATACCACGACGATCAGCTCGTGGACTTTCTGGAGTATGGGTGGCCCGCAGACTACACAGCGGACGGCCCACCCGTCTCCTCGACAGCAAACCACCGCGAGGCGCCCCAGCACCTCGCCTGGGTCAGGAAGTATATCCAGACCGAGGCGGCAAAAGGAGCCCTCATCGGCCCCTTCCTGGACCCCCCCCTTCACGCCCTGGGCGCAGGTCAGCCCGATGATGACCCGCCCAAAAAAGAACACCCTCGAGAGGCGAGTCATCGTCGACCTGAGCTTCCCGAGGGGCGCGAGCGTCAACTCGGGCATCAGGAAGGGCTACTATCAGGGCCGACCTGCCACATACACCCTCCCAAACATCGCCGACCTCACGGATGAGATCACCCGCCTCGGGGTGGGGGCATGTGTCTGGACGATCGACCTCGCCAGAGCATACAGACAATTACGAACCTGCCCACTGTCCGTCCCACTGCTTGGAGTGACCCTCGACGGACTAACCTACTTCGACATCGCACCCCCGTTCGGGTGCCGCACATCCTCCATGGCCTGCGCCCGCACCACAAACGCGGTCGTCCACCTACTCCGCCGCAAAGAACACTTCGTCCTCTGTTACCTGGACGATTTTGTCGGAGTGGCAGCAACCCAGAAGATGGCGGACGCCGCCTACCTCGATGCCCTAGA